>VBSM01000255.1:206146-236811 GCA_008086735.1 Cheirogaleus medius
AAAAAAAAGAAAATGGTCAACTTTCCCAGAGATAAGGCCATAGTTGGCCCCAGAACAAGCAACCCCAGGATGTGTGCCGTCTTTGTTCCCTCCTGAGGAGAGGGGTGGGTGTAAGACAGGAAGTGTACGTGAGAACGTCCAAGTGGAGAAACACAAATATCTGGGTTGTTGCATTGCCAATGGTGGCAGCACAGGTACATTAATATTTTGTACTCAAGCTTGGTGAGATAGGCAGGCTTGGTCCAGAGGATGACCAGAGATTCAGAAGACAGAAACAGTTTTGGGAGACCTGCCATTCTACCAGCTTTACTGAAGTGTAAAAAGAAGAAACTTCCCCCTTGGAAATCAACTTATGGTTAGATAAAAAATAGAGCAAACACACAAATGAAAATGTAGTCCTAAATTATGTTCTGCACCACACTAGTGCTACATTATGTTTTAAAAAGAAGTGTGCAGTTTATCTATCATCAAATAAATTTGGTAAATATTATATGTTACATAATCCTCTAGGAGAACATCCTTCAGTTAAGAAAGCTGTTTAACTCTGTGTAACTCAGCATATCTGAAATCATATGATCCTTGGCTACTTATTTCATGTAATGCCTTTTAACATCTCTCTGGAGTTAATACTCTGCTGAACACCCCTGGAAACCTTGTTGTAGAAAATAACCATTGACCTTAACAACAGATACCTTCTCTATAGGAAATTTTGGAGGCAGGGTCAGCCCTGGGCAAATGTGTCATTAGCAAAAGTATTTTCACAGCCCCAGCATCTTGTTTATGTACCTCTTTAACTGATTTGTTTTAGAAAACCTCCCCCACAGTCTTTAGCGCTAATCTCTAAGTCTGTAGTGAAAGGTTTTGACCTTTGCTAAAAGAATTTGAGACACTGGAGGAGAATGGAGAAGTGCATTTATGGTTCCTAAAATCTGTGGGTAGGTAGATGCTTACCAACTCCACTTTGTCTGAGTGCTGGCATTTTGGTATACATGACACAAGATCAGTGTTTTCATAGCTAGAAATACCTGGGCTATGAGGAATTGGAGGGAAACGGAGATCCTGTGGTCTAATTTAACTCTCTCTCTCTCTCTCCTCTCTGCAGGTTTCTCAGAGGAGAATGGGAATAAGAAATCATTCCGTAATGACTGAGTTTCTTCTTTCAGGATTAACTGAACAACCAGAGCTTCAGCTGCCCCTTTTCTGGCTCTTCTTAGGGATTTATGTAGTTACCGTGACGGGAAACCTCGGCATGATCTCCATAATTAGGCTGAGTCCTCACCTTCACACCGCCATGTACTACCTCCTCAGTAGTCTGTCGTTTTTAGATTTCTGCTATTCCTCTGTCATTACCCCCCAAATGCTGGCAGGATTTTTATGCAGAGATAGATCTATCTCTTATTCTGGATGCATGACTCAGCTGTTTTTTTTCTGTGTTTTTGTCATTTCTGAGTGCTACATGTTGGCAGCCATGGCTTACGATCGCTATGTGGCCATCTGCAGCCCACTGCTCTACAATGTAATAATGTCCCCCAGGGTCTGTTCCCTTCTGGTGGCAGCTGTCTTCTCAGTAGGTTTCACCGATGCCATGATCCATGTAGGTTGTATACTGAGGTTGTCTTTCTGTGGATCAAACATCATTAAACATTATTTCTGTGACATAGTCCCTCTTATTAAACTCTCCTGTTCCAGCACTTATATTGATGAGCTTTTGATTTTTGTCATTGGTGGATTTAACATGGTAGCCACCAGCCTAACAGTCATCATTTCATATGCTTTTATCCTCACCAGTATCCTCCGCATCCACTCGACAGAGGGCAGGTCCAAAGCCTTTAGCACCTGCAGCTCCCACCTGACAGCTGTTCTTATATTTTATGGGTCTCTAATGTCCATGTATCTCAAACCTGCTTCCGGAAGTTCACTTACCCAGGAGAAAGTGTCCTCAGTATTTTACACCACTGTGATTCCCATGTTGAATCCCCTGATATACAGTCTGAGGAACAAAGAAGTGAAAAAAGCACTGGTGAAACTTCTAAGAAGAAAAATATCTACATAATGAATATGCTGTTTATTGAGATCTATCTATGTATTCATAATTATGTTTGTATGTAGGTATTTGTTCCTTGACTCAATTAATATACATTATGTGTGCACATATTTAGTAATCTAGATATACACATGATAAAATTAATAAAATGTAAAACAATATGCATGAAAGTGAAAAGTAAAAATTTTTAAATTTAAAGCTTAATACCATTGAGCATCGATTTTTTTTATTTTTTATTTCACGGGGGTACAAATGTTTAGGTTACATATATTGCCTTTGTCCCACCCGAGTCAGAGCTTCAAGCATGTCCATCCCCCAGACGATGCATACCACACCCATTACGTGTGAATATACCCATCCTCTCTCCCCTCTCCCATCTGCGTGACACTCAATGAGAGTTATTAGTATATGTGAACTTAAGTGTTGATCAGTTAATACCAATTTGACGGTCAGTACATGTGGTGCTTGTTTTTCCATTCTTAGGATACTTCAGTTAGTAGAATGGGTTCCAACTCTATCCAGAATAATACAAGAGGTTCTAGATCACCATTGATTTTTCTGGCTGAGTGGAACTCCATGGTATACTTATACCTCATTTTATTAATCCTTTCATGTATTGATGGGCACTTGGGTTGTTTCCACATCTTTGCAATTGTGAATTGTGCTGCTATAAACATTCGAGTGCAGATGTCTTTTTTATAGAATGTCTTTTGTTCTTTTGTGTAGATGCCCAGTGAGGGGATTGCTGGATCAAATGGTAATTCTACTTGTTGTTCTTGAGGTACCTCCATATTACTTTCCACAGAGGTGGCACTAGTTTGCAGTCCCACCAGCAGTGTATGAGTGTTGCTATCTCTCTGCATCCATGCCAACATTTATAGTTTTGGGGTTTTTTGATAAAAGCCATTCTCAAGGGAGATAAGTGATATTTCATTGTGGTTTTGATTTGCATTTCCCTGATGATTAGAGATGTTGAGCATTTTTTCATATGATTCTTAGCCATTAGTTTATCTTCTTTTGAAAAGTATCTGGTCATATTCTTTGCCACCTTTTGATAGGGTTGTTGGATTTTTTTCTCGCGCGGATTTTCCTGAGTTCTATATAGATTCTAATTATCAGCCCTTTATCGGATGTGTAACATGCAAATATTTTCTACCGTTCTATAAGTTGACTGTTTGCTCTCATGATAGTTTCCTTGGCAGTGCAGAAGCTTTTTAATTTGATCACGTCCCATTTATTTGTTTTTGTTGTTTCTGTAATTGCCTTTGGGGTCTTCTTCATAAATTCTTTGCCTAGGCCAATGTGTATAAGAGTTTTTCCTACATTTTCTTCTGAAATACCTATAGTTTCATGCTTTAGGTTTAAGTCTATTATCCACCATTAGTTGATTTTTGTGAGAGGTGAAAGGTGCAGATCCCGTTTCAGTCGTCTACATGTGGCTATCCAATTTTCCCAGCACCATTTATTGAATAAGAATTCTTTTCCTCAGTGTATGTTTTTGTCTGCTTTGTTAAAGATTATATGGCAATATGAGAATGGTTTTATATCTGGGTTCTCAGTTCTGTTCCATTGGTCTATGTCTCTGTTCTTGTGGCAGTACCATGCTGTTTTTGCTACTATAGCCTTGTAGTATAGCATGAACTCTGATAAATTGATGCCTCCTAATTTGTTCTTTTTGCATAAGATTGCTTTGGCTATATGGGGTCATCTCTGGTTCCATAGGAAGGGTAGAATTATCTTTTCTAGATCTGTGAAAAATGCTGTTGGTATTTTAATACAGATTGCATTGAATCATGTAGATCACTTTAGGTAGTATAGATACTTTAACAATGTTGTTTCTGTTGACCATTGAACACAGTATGGATTTCCACCTGTTTATGTCCTCTGCTATTTCCTTCCTCAGTGTTTAGTAGTTCTCCCTGTAGAGGTCTTTTGCCTCGTTAGTTAAATATATTCCTGGGTATTTCATTTTCTTTGTTGCTATTGTGAAGGGTAGTGAGTCTTTGATTTGGTTCTCAATTTGACTCTTGTTGGTGTATAGGAATGCTACTGATTTGTGTTCATTGATTTTGTAACCTGAGACTTTGCTCAATTTGTTTATCAATTCCAGTATTCTCATGGAGAATCTTTGAGGTTTTATAGATATAAGATCATATCATCATCAAAGAGTTGTAATTTGACCTCTTCTGACCCCCTTTAGATGCCTTTGATTTCCTTCTCTTGTCTGATTGCTCGGGCTAGGACTTCCATCAGTATGTTGAATATAAGCAGTGATAGAGCGCAACCTTGTCTGGTTCCAGTTCAATTTTTCCCTGTTCAGTATGATGTTGGCTGTGAGTTTTTCATATATGGCTTGTATCATTTTTCAGTTAGTCCCATCTATGCCTATTTTTTTAAGTGTTCTTATCATAAAAGGTGCTGAATTTTGTCAAATGTTTTTTTCTGCATCTATTGAAAGGATCAGATGGTCTTTGTTTTTGTTTCTATTTATGTGGTGAATTACATTTATAGATTTGTGTATGTTGAACCATCCCTGCCTCTCTGGGATGAAGCCCACTTGATCTTGATGGCTTATTTTTTTGATAAGCATGTGAATTTGGTTTGCTAGGATTTTTTTTTTTTGAGAATTTTTTCATCTATATTCATAACGAATATTGGTCTGTAGTTTTCTTTTTTTGTTGCATCCTTTCCTGGTTTTGGTATCAGGGTGATGTTTGCTTCAAAAAACAGGATCAGGAGGATTCGTTCCTTCTCAATGTTTTGGAATAATTTCTGCAGGATAAGCACCAGTTCTGTTTTGTAGGTCTGGTGAAATTCAGGTGTGAAACCATATGGTCTGGGACTTTTCTTTTTAGGAAGATATTTTATTCCTCCTTCAATTTTGGTACTTGATATTGGTCTGTTCAGGAATTCTATTTCTTTCTGATTGAGCCTAGGGAGGCTGTGTGTTTCTAAGAATTTGTCCATTTCCTGTACATTTTCAAGATTATGTGCATAGAGGTTTTTATAATATTCATAGATGATATTTTGTATTTCTGTGGCATCAGTTGTAATTTCTCCTTTTTCATTCCTGATGGAGCTTATTAGAGTCCTTTCTTTTCTGCTTTTCATTAATTTAGCAAAACGTGTGTCAATTTTGTTTATTTTTTCTAAGAACCAACTTTTTATTTTATTAATCTTCTGTTTAGTTTTTTTGATATCAATTTCATTTAATTCTGCTCTCATCTTTGTTATTTCTTTTCTCCTGCTGGGTTTGGGGTCAGTTTGCTCATCCTTTTCCAGTTCTTTGAGATGATTCATTAGATTATTTATTTGTGATCTTTCTGTCTGTTACATGTAGGCATTTATGGATATAAATTGTTTACTATTTGCATGGAGAATATTCTTCCATTCATTCAGTTTCAAACTTTTTGTGACTGAGTGTCTTGTAAATATCATATAGTTAAGTACTTTTTAATTCACTCTACTAATATCTGCCTTTTGATTGGATAATTTAATTTTTTATATTTAATGTAATTACTGAGAAGAAAGGATGTCTGTCATTTTTCATTTTTTTCCGTAAGTCTTACACTTTTTAAGCTTCTCATTTGCATGATTACTGCATTTTGTGCGTTGATTTATCACAGTACTCATTTTTATTCTCTTTTAGTTTCCTTTTGTATATATACTTTTAGATATTTTCTTAGTGGTTACAATGGGATTGCAATTAGCATCCCAAATTTATAATAACTTAAGTTAAAGTGATAGGAACTTACCTTGTGCCCTGTCTGCAAGAGGCTCACTGCTCACCGGCGGCAGCCATCTCTGGGCTGGTGTTAGCAAGTCTCTCCAGCAGCTCAGGAGCCCACCATAAGTCCAAGATGCAAGGCAGGGGAAATTTGACAGTTCCACCTACCTTTGTCCCCAAACCTTTCAGGGGCCTTTCTCTTTCCAGTTCTCCTCAGCAACTTCTTCCTATGGAGTCTCTTGTAGTTTCAGGCACCCTTCCTTCCGACCCTTATCCAATCTATGTTTTTCTGCCTGTTTATTTTTTTTTTCACTTTCTTCTAAATTCTATCTTTCTTGCAGAGACACTCTAGCTGGTGGGTTTTCTCATTGCCATCTTTTCCCCTACCTGCTTGAGCTAGGTCATATTCGTAAGAGAATTGACAGAATTGTCAACAGAATAAAATCAATATTCTTGAAATAAATCTTTATATTTACAGAAAAACCTAGTATATCATTTTAAAAAAAAACACAAACCAAAGGAAAAAGTCTAATTTACACAAAAACAGAGTTTGGAAATTTGGCTCTTTTTTTAAGATAAAAAGTTAGCTCTTTACTTAAGAAAATCCCAGATTATTTATAAATTTAAAGGGAAAATTAAATAATAAACTAAAAAGTTAGAATAAAATCTAGGTGATATAGGATACGTATTAGAATGGATGAGGCCTTTATAAACATAAAAAACAAATATGGAATGATATTTAAAAGAAAAAAAATGGTTCTTGAGTGCTAACAGTTAAGAACATAACAATGTATATAAATTATAAATAGATATATCAACACATATATTCAAATGCACCTGTACTTATTTATATATACTTATGTACATGTAATATGTGTTTATTTCTGTGTAAATAGAGCTACTATTTTGATATAAATAGCTACAAATGAAACAAACACTACAAAAACAAATATATGGGAAATCTGAGCAAAAAACCAGAAAAGACATTGCTACCAATATGAAAATCATAGAAGAATTTTTTTTTATTTCAGGAAAATATGAGAGTAAAAGCATTTTGGTTGCATTTTATATCTTTGCCTCTCCCTAGCAAGGGTTGGAGGTATGCCCCTCACCTCCACAATGCTCACCGCATCCCTCAGTTGTGAGTCTACCCCCCAAACCCCTTAATCCCTGGAGAACACCACCACCATTTGCGCACCATAGAGTTTATCAGTCAGTACCAACCCAAGTGCCCGTCGATTCATGAGTGGATTATTAAAATTTGGTATATGTATACAATGGAATATTACCCAATTATAAGAAATGATAGTGATCTAGCATAGAAGAATTTTTGAAAGGCAAAGGAAATGTTTATTTTTTATCATAATTAAAAATGCATATTAAAATTAGATTTTTAGAAAACTCAATTGAAAATGATGTAAAAATTGATTATATTTATCGGTGGCAAGAGTGTAATGAGATTGGATATCTCACATACACCTAAACTGTAGAAATTTTCTCAAAATCAATATGTACAAAACATTCAGTAGAATTTACATATCTCTGAGGAATGTGTCTAAGGCATCAACAAATTTGACAATTTTGTGCAGCATATAATTTACCTTATTAATATAGATCAAATATACACTACTTAAATGAACTTTTAAATCTTCAACATGAAAAATTGCCCAAAAAGCAATTAGTAGAGAACAATAATGTCAAATTGAGGTGTAGGGTTGAAGTAGTTGGCTGGATTCTTTCTTTCTCAGTGCATCCTTTTAGATTTAAATCTTTAATACATAATAGTACTAGTTTGGTATGGTTATTAAAAACATTTTGGAGTTAAATAATTAAAAATTTAATCTTTGAATTATGGGGCTGTGATGTCATGATGAGAGAGAGCAGTTAATTTATCCTACAGGGGAATCTTACTTGGGTCATTGCCCTTTTAAGTCCTGGTCCTGGGTGTGCTCCCCAGTGACACTTGGCTTTAGAGAGCTCAGAGGTTCACCTGCCCCAGAACTGGCATTTACCTCCTGGTCTGTTAATAATCTTTTTGCACTAGAACTCACCAACTTCAACTCTCCAAGTCCCTCTCAAGGGCCCAATGGAATCTTAGAAGTCTTAAATATATTTTGACCTGCATTTATAAATTTATGATTGCTACAGAAATATCTTAAAAGAGAAGCTCCAGGTGAGTGAAACACCACTATTTCATGTATTTCTTAAGGTTTTTCTCATTTATTTGGTGGTGTTTGAGCCTGAAATTTTACACTGAAAGAACGCAGTGTGAAGTTTTATCCTGGCTGTGCTGTTGACCTTGAGCAGTTAGTATGTCATTTATTTCTCTGGGCCTTGACTTTATTATAATAGAGTCTAAGACCATTTTTCCTAATATGTACTCTCCATTTTAGGATGAGGAATAAGATTTAAAATTAGACTAAGGGCTTCCTCTTTATTTTGAAATACATGTTCACTTGAATAGAGTAACTAAACAAAAGATTTAAGCATCTATAATTTCTCTAGCTAAAGGAAAATCCTAAAATTTTAAATCATTACTTAAATTGAATGTTCAAATGCCCCTGGTGGGTAGTACTAAAGCCTAGGTTTGACTTCCTCACTTCCCTGCTCAGAAACCTCTAAAGTAGGAATTCCTTAATATGACAGTTAAAGTTGAGGCCATAATCTGCCCTCTCTCTACTTTCCCAGTGTAATCTCTTACTATTACTTCTTTTCAAACTGGATTTTTTTTACTTTACTCAGACATATCTTGCACTGTCACATCTCCACATATTTTATTAATTTGTCCTTTCCCTTAAAATGCACCATTTCTGTCCCATCCTGTTTATGGCAATTAAAAATCCTTTCCAAGTTTCAAGATAAAGCCACCATTTGTATCTATACTCAAGATACTAGTACTTTTAGACACCAGCAGCCTAAATGCTTTTTATGCATTATCTCATTTTATGCTCAAACAAACCCTCCTGGGTAAGTGTTCTTATTCTCATTTTACAATTTAGAAAACTGCAAGGTAGGCATCATTGCTCACATTGTCCAGATTAGATTCAAAACAATGAGAGACCTTTTCCAGGTATTCACAGTTGATGGGTGCGAAAGCCAGGGTCTGTACAGATGGTACAAGTTTCCAAAGCATATGCTACCTTCTTCTGTAGAGTTAGCAAATGTTATGGTTATTGAGCACCTACTAGGTGTCCAGCATAGAGACGCTGAGATGAAGGAGACATCCTGCCTTTAAGGTCTCATAGTCCTCAGACATCCAATAGGAAGGAATTCCTTCCTCCCAGTAGCACTGTATCTTTAATCTTTTAAAGACATTTATCACATTTTAAATTTATTCTCAATTTTTTATTTTATTATCAATTTATCAAAGTGATTTTTCCTTATCTTTTGACCTATAATAAGATCCAAAAGGTAGAAATTTTAAGTAACATCCATTATTCTTATAGCTGCTAGTACTCTGCTTTACACAAAATTTTCTGAGAATAAATGATTACTGAATTAGATAGAATAGAAAATTCCCACATGTATATACAGAATTATACCTAAAAATGTATGTTTAATGAAAACCCGATATGTTAGTTAGAAATATAAAATCTACATTTATGTTTTTAGTGATAAGACATATCACCGTGAAAGTTCCATTGAACCTGAGGAGGGTTTCCAATATGATGAAATAGACTAAACTCTGTCCTGTTTTAGTCTCTTTTGTAACAGTGAATCTGCTTAAACTCTGACAGAGGTCGGAAAAACATCATGTTTATGTATCTATTTTTACATGACTTGCATTGTTTGATCCTAAAAATATCTCAGTGAGGCATATGGTGCATATTTTTTTATCATTTTCATTTCATAGACAAGAAAACTAAAGTTGAGAGAGATTCAGTGCAATTCCCAAGGTCACATATATTGTAGTGCAAAGTCAAAATGAAGAATTCAGGTTTTCTGATGTAGTTTCCACGAGCATAGGATTTTGTGAGACTGTTTGAAGGAGCTTGAATCCAAATTAGTGTATTTTCTGGTGGCTGAGACAGGATATTTTGTTCAGTAATTCAAGGTTTTATGGCTGATCTTACAAAATGCTTCATATCAGGCACAAGATTATTTGAATCATGTTATGATTTTCCAAATAACTGTTTATCGAAACGGAGACATTGACAGAGAATTCAAAGTGACAAAAAATCATTGTAACACAACTAACCTTAAAGATTATTGAACTGGAGCTTGATATTTTCCAGTGTGAATCTGAAGAACTTTCTGTGATGGTGGAAATGTTTTATATCTGTGCTGTCCAACATAGTAGCCCCTAGTCACACAGGGCTCTTGAGAGCACTTGAAATATGGCCAGTGCAACTTAAACTGATCTATAAATTTAAGTTAATCTAAAAAATATTTTAAATTGACAAATTTATAATTGTTCATATTTATGGAGTACAAAGTGATGTTATGATATATGTATGTAATACACTATTGTTAACTGTAGTCACAATGCTGTGCAATAGAGCTCAAGAAATTAATTTCTTTTGTTTAACTGAAACTTTGTATCCTTTGACCAACATCTACCTGCCCCCATTCTCCCAGCTTCTGGTAACCATTTTTCTACTCTTTGCTTCTATAAATTCAATTGTTTTAGATTCCAAATACAAGTGAGAACACGCAGTATTTGTCTTTCTGTGCCTGGCTTATTTCTTTTAACATAATTGTTTACAGGTTCATTCATGTTTTTGAAAATGACATATTTCCTTTTTCTTAAAGGCTGAATAGTATTCCATTGTGTATATGTGTGTGTGTGTGTGTGTGCGTATCACATTATTTTAATACGTTTATCCATTGGTGGACATTTAGGTTATTTCCACATCTTGGCTATTGCAAATAGTGCTACAGTGAACAATGAACATGGGAGTGTAGCTATCTCTTTGACATACTGATTTAAAATCCTTTCAATGTATGTACAGAAGTATAGTTGCTGGATCATATAGTAATTCTATTTTTAGTGTTTTGAAGAAACTCAATACAGTTTCCCATAATGGCTGTACTAATTTAAGTTCTTACTAACAGTGTACAAGAGTTCTCTTTTCTCCATAATCTTGCCAACCTTGGTTATCTTTTTTTTTTTTTTTTTTTTCCATTCTGACAGGTGTAAGGTGAAATCATTGGGGTTTTGATTTGCAGTTCTTTGATTATTAGTGATGTTATGTCTGTTAGCCATTATGTCTTCTTTTGAGAAGTATCTATCCAGGCCCTTTGCCCATTTTAAAATCAGGTTATCTGTTTTCTTGCTATTGGGTTGTTTGAGTTACTTATATATCTTAGATATTAACCCTTATCAGATGTATGGATTACAAATATTTTCTCCCAATCCATAGGTTGTCTCTTCACTCATTTGCTTCCTTTACTTTGCAGAAGCTTTTTAGTTTGATATAATCTAATGTGTCTATTTTCGCTTTTGTTGCCTGAGTTTTGGGGGCCAAGAAATTATTGCCCAGACCATTGTCATGTAATTTTTCCCCATGTTTTTCTTTCAGTAGTTTTACAACATCTTTCATCTTACGTTTATGTCTTTAATCCATTTTGAGTTGGTTTTTGTGTATGGTGTGCAATAAAGGTCCAATTTCATTCTTCTGCCTGTGGATATTCGATTTTCCCAACACCATTTATTGAAGAGATTGTCCTTTTCCCATTATGTGTTCTCACACATGGCTAGGGAATACTGCATTGGGCAGCACAAACTTAAATTATTCTTATTGGAACCAAAGTGTTTCATTAAAGTGAATGTAAGCTAATAGTAAATGCTTTCCAGCTAACTTTTCCAGGATTTTTTTATCTCCTGAACTTTTCCGGTATTTCATTTTTCCTTATTCTTTTAATATATCTTTTAAATTTTTTCAAGTGTCATTGAAATATATTTGCTGTAAAAATATAATAGAAAACATAGTTTTGTGTAAAGTAAGCACTCTATTCATTAGATACAGTATCAACTTTAGATCCAAGTCAAGAGGACTCTTGCCCAGGACCCTTCTCTAACCACTTCCCTTCATGGGGCAAGGCATCAGAGGGGCCAAGATGAAGTGGCCATCTGGACCCCCCTCAACCCCCACCAACTTCCTAAGCCATGCTTCTAATATTAGAGACCTTGCCCCAATGGTCCTGACCCCACCCACTTTCAGGGTCTTCTCCAAGACTGCATTCTCAAGGATGCATGGTAAGGTAAGTAGGCATCCTCCTATGCCTGAGGGATAGCCAAGGAGTGGATGCTGTTTTCTGGGTGATGGGGCAGGAGACAGAGCTTGAATATGCAAACTGGGGTGCACACACACAGACAATGGAGGCCCCTCATGTGCAGGATGGAGCTGGGGTGAAGAGAAAGGAAGCAAGATCGAACTGTTCTTTCCCATCTTGTTATATTCCAGAGCAGAGCTCATAGGTGACCAAGACTTTGATAATCAAATCTGTCCTTCTGGGCCATTATGCAGGCATATTCATCGATTGAGCAAGAATATATTTCACTAACAGTTTGTTAGCTTGAGTTATAACTTTAAATATTTATTTTTCTATGTTAATTTCCATTTGTACTCTTGCCATGGGCCCTGCGAATATTAGGGATGAATCTGGTAAGATGACTGATTGAATGAAATGTTGGGTTATATCCTGGACAACCTTTCAATAATACCTTATTAAAGATTCATTAGTGAGTACAGTTGATTTGTGTGACTCAGCTCAGACATGGAGAAGCAAGACTTATTGTCTAAATGGGTGGTGCATGTGAGAGGTCACAAGAAGAGAACATGTCCAAATACTTCGCTTGTGACCAGGCACCAAGGCCAGAAATTCCATAATTCGTTCATTAATTCATCAGTTTAACAAATATTTATTGATTTCCTATTATGTACCACATGAATTTAAGATTCTAGGTTAGAAACATTAATAAAACACAGTCTCTGCCTTTAAGATCTTATGGGCTGGTGGAAGGGGTAAATGTTCGAATAATGATTTGATGAAGAATTAAACTACATGAAGATATTATATTAAGTGATAGTTATTTTTTGTCCATTAGTTTGAAATATTATCACAAATTTATTAGGCAATTAAAGAGAGGATTTTCAAGCATATAACATATACTGTTCCTCCATGCCATTTATGCTGCTCTGACTCTGTTTAAATGAGACGCTTGTAGGGCTACATATTTAGCCAAGAAAGTCTGTGCATTCTAGGGTCATGAAGTTATGCATAAAGAAACTGGAATTCACTTGGCGGATATGTTGCGGAAGACCTTTCTACGTTATATTCTCTTAGGAAGGGGGGAAGAGTTAAACTGGATACCTGAGATAAATGGGCAGTAAGTCAGAGGTGATCAGAAATAAGATTAGGCATAGAAGAGTTCGAGTAGAGAGCTGAAGGGATCTTCTGGTGCCATTAGCAGAGGAATTTCCCCTGGGCAAGTGGGAGACAGGCAGTAATCAAACAGGTGGGATAAAAAATTAATAATTTATAAGTCTTATATTAGGCAGTCTTGTCCTTGCAATGAGATAAGAGCATTCCCATTGGCAGAAACCTGTTCTCAGATATATCATGGTAAAAACTAGACTTAATTATTTTTTAAAAAATCATGGCTCTGAAAACTCATGTTGTTTAAACAATCCCATGGAGGAACATGCTAGGTTTCTTTTGGAAAAACCCTAGGATTCAAAAGTCCTGGACTGTGGACTTAGATCACTACTGATAAGCAGTTTTTCAGGAAGCCAGTCTAATTATTTACCAAAACTGCTCTGGTCCTCAGCAAACTCAGCTGTAGACTGGAACAATCAGAGGTAGGGCCTTTAAGAGGTGATTGGATCATTAGGGTTCTGCTTTCATGAAAATCAATTCACAAATTAATGGATTAATTTTTTCTTACTCTTTTTTCTACTTTCTGCAAATTTTGATACACAGTATGTTCACTGTTATTTTCTAAATATATTTTAAGTTTACATTTGAATGTTTTTAACTGAAGAGTTAGTTAAAAGATATTTTGAAACTTCTTAGTGGATTATTTATTTTGCCTACTTTTTCACTCCTAATTTCCAATGACATAGCATAAATTCTGCCTCTTGGAATTTATTCCAATTATCTATGACATGCCACATGGCAATTTTGGAGAAAAACACATTGATATTTGAAAAAAAATCACTTTCTGTTTTAGGAAATACATTGTTTTGTATATTTATTAGTTCAAGTTGGCTAACTGTGTTATTCAAATTCTCTATACCCTTGTTTTTTGTTTTCGTATTACAATATATGGTAGTTTCTGACACCTGAGCTTATCGTTTATTTTTTCTTTTAATTCTAATTCACTTTTCTTTATATAGTTTAAAGCTATACTGTTAGGAGCATAAGTCTCCAAGACTGTTAGATCTTCTTGTCAGACAATATATTTTATCAGTACCTGTTGATAAAATATATGCAATTAATCCTATTTCATCTGTTATTAATATTATTCCAGTTACTTCTCTAAGCATTTTCCTGCTCAATATTTTGCTAGCACTTTGTTTATTTAATTTATGCTCCATTTTGGTTCACCATTTTTATTTAAATGGATGAATATTTATGTTATGGGAAACTTGTCTTGCCAAATCAGCTCATTTTGTTTACCAAACAAGAGAAATATTAGCCTTAACAGGTGGACTCATTTTTCCTTAACACTTCTGGCTCACCAAACAGAATGCTACAGACATTAAAATAATAATGAGTGTATTATACACAACTTTATGTCAATAAATTTGACAATTGAAATGACATGGGCAAATTCCTTGAGAAATACAATTTACCACACCAGAGAAAAAATTTTTAAAAGTCTTGATTCATTGTTCATGATAAAGTCAACTGTGGATAGAGTGAGTACTATCATATATATGTCATATAAATGTCACATATATCAAGGGTCCATATTACCAACACAATATGATTACTGATGTTATTGTAATTTACCTGGATGAGATAGCTAGCATTTGTCAGGTTTCTACACTGGAAATTTACTGTCTTTTCCCCACTTTCCATAATACGCTCTTTGAAGAAACGTTATGTGCAGTTTGCACCTAAGAAGTAAGAATTTGCTTCACCTCCTTGAGTACAGGGCTATCTAAACTATTTAAAATTCTTCTGTAAGGGAGATTAGTCTATTTTCCCCAACTTATTTATTATTCAATCATTTATTTACATCATGGATGTTTATTTTATGCTATGGGTTATAATCCAATGCTAATTTGTTTCATCGCACAAATTGCTTCAGCTTTGGCCATTGGAGCTCTTTCAGTGATTCCTGTGTCCCTTTGGTATATCACACTAATTTTTTGAACAATTCCTTATTTTCTGTTATTGTGACTTACTCTAGGCTCATCCTGTATATATCCTGTCTTAGCCCTAGAATCAGCTATTCTTCCAAGGAGACCTGGTTTCTTTTATTAGAGTATGTATTAGGAACCAAAATATGAATGCTAGGTGTGCTCTTTGCACACCTGGAATTTCATTGTCTCCAGGTACTTTCAGCTGACAAAGCAAGGAAATATATGCCTACATACTTGCCCATGTGTCTACACATAACTGTAAATATTTTCATAAGTTACCATTTTTATCTGTATCAAGCTAGACATGAGTTTATATTGATGTCCTCAACTCTATTCCATTATAATGGAATCACATCTTCCAAATGTCTTCTTCTAATATCAAGATATTTAAATGTCTTTTAAAAATATTGACTATGTTTTCTACAACCCCAATAAATCTATTTATTAGTTATAATAGTGATTTTTTTATTGCTTAGGATTGTATCCATTAATAATTATGTTATTTGTGCATAGGGACAATTTGGCTTCTTTCCTGCCAATCTTTACATATTTTATTTCTTTGATTTTGGTAAAAGAGGCCATCATTTCTTTGTTCCTGAACTAGGAGAAAATATTCCATATTTCACCATTAAGTATAAAATAGACATAAGGTTGTTTGTAAGTACCTTTTATTGGATTGAGATATGTCTTTCAATTCCTAATTATTATGAATAGATGTGAAATTTTACCAGGTGCTTTTTTTCTATATCAATTGAAATGATCACACAATTTTCTCCTTTTTTCTATTATTAGAGTAATTTCCATTGTTTGCATTTTAGTGTTAAACCATTCTTGATTTATGATATAAATTTTACTTTGTTATGATATACTATAGTATAATGTGGGTCATTCTAGCATCTTCGGCTGCTTGTCTGTAAACTCAAACTTGAACAGTGAGAAACACGGCTCCCACCATGTGTGTCATTCGTTTATTTAATTGTTCAATTCAGGTGTATATGTATAATGGTACTAGAATTGTTTTCCTCCATGAAAAATGACTTTTTGAACTATAGTACAGTTCTTTTGTATAGTTGTTTTGCTTTTAGTCCTACAGACTCCCTCATTTCCAAATTACTTAGGGCAGTACGTTCCCCCTTCCCTTTTCTTCCTTCCTTTTCTGAATGAGGTTGTTTCATATATTTGTAATACAATTGAATTGGTTTTTTTTTACTACATTCTGCATTCTATCCTAGAATTCTATGGCCTCCTAAATGACTTTTTAAATATTTTCATACATTATGGTTCTGCAAAAGTCTATGGGATTTAACAAACGCACAATGTCATGTATCCATCATTACAATATCAAACATAGTTTCACTGCCCCAAAAAATCTCTTGTACTTCACCTATTCAACGTCTTCTCCCCAAAAACTCTTCACAACCTCTGATCATTTTATATCATCTCTATAGTTTTGATTTTTCCAGAATATCGTATAATTGGAATCATATAGTATGCAATCTTTTCCAATTGGCTTATTTTACTTAGAGATATGCATTTAAGGTTCATTCATGTCTTTTTATGACTTGATAGCTCATTTCTTTTCATTACTGAATAATATTCCATTGTATGGGTGTACCACAGTTTGTTTATCCATTCATCTACCAAAGGATGTCTTGTTTGCTTTCAAATTTTTGCAACCGTATATAAAGCTGCTATAGAGATATATGTGCAGGTGGAGGTATTTTTTTGGTTTTGGGGGGTTTTTTTGGTGGACATAAGTTCTCTAATCAAATAGGTAAATACCTAGGAGTGCGACTGCTGGATTGCCTAACAAGAAAAAGTTTACCTTTGGGAGAACATGTTACACTGTCTTTCAAAGCGGCTGTACCACTTTGCATCCCCACCTGCTCTGCATCGTAACCAGCAATTGATATCGTCAGTTTTTTAAAAAATTATTTTAGCCATTTTGATAGTAGTGTAGTGGTATCTTATGGTTGTTTTAATTTGTAATTCCCTAATGACAAATAATGTTTAGCATCTTTTTAATATGCTTATTGGCCGTCTGAATATCTTCAGTGAGTTGTCGGCTCAGAATTTTTGTAGACTTAATTGTATTATCTGCTGTTTTAATGTTGAATTAGAAAAGGTTTTTGTATATTTTGGATACAAACCTTTTATCAGATATGTGCTTTGCAGATATTTCTCCCCTGCTCTGGTTTGTCTTTTGATTGTCTTCACAGTATCATTTGCAGAGCTGAAGTTTTTAATTTTGAGAAAGTCCAGTTTATCAGTTTTTTCTTTCTTTCATGGAATGTGATCTTGGTGTTGTATCTAAAAACTCATCACCAAACCCAAGGACATATACATTTTTTTCTTATTTTTTCTTTTTTTAGAAATTGTGTAGTTTGAATTTTACATTTAGGTGTATGATATATGTTTCATTTTGAGTTAATTTTAATAAAAGGTATAAAATCTGTGTACTTTTTTTGCATAGGGATATTTAATTGTTTTAGCACCATTTGTTGAAAAGAAAACAAATCTTTTCTCCATTAAATTATCTTGCTACTTTGGCAAATATCAGTTTTCTATATTTGTTTGGGTATGATTCTAGACTCTATTTTGTTCCATTGATCTAATGTTTTATTTCTCTCTAAATATTATGCTGCCTTAATTATAACTTTATAGTAAGTATTGAAATTAGTTAGTGTGAGTCATACACCTTTGTTTTCTTCAGTATTGTGTTGGCTATTGTGTTGGCTTTGGTTTTTTTTCTTCAGTATGGTGTTGAAAGGCCTTTTGCCTTTCCATATAAGTTTTAGAATCACCTTGTAAATATCTACAAAATAGCTTGCTAGAATTTTGATTGAGATTGTGTTGAATCCATAGAACAATTTAGGAAGAAATAACATATTAACAATATTGAATCTTGCAGTCCCTGAACACAAAATATCTCTCCATTTATTAAGATTTTTAATTTCTTCATCAGAGTGCTGCTGCTTTCAACATATAGATCCTGTACATATTTTACTAAATTTATACTGCTGATGGGACTGCAAACTAGTACAACCTCTGTGGAAAGTAATATGGAGGTACCTCAAAGAGTTCCAAGTATAACTACCATTCGATCCAGCAATCCCATTACTGGGAATCTACCCAAAAGAACAAAAGACATTCTATAAAAAAGACATCTGCATTAGGATGTTTATGGCAGCCTAATTCACAATTGCAAAGATGTGGAAACAACCCAAGTGTCCATCAATACATGAGTGAATTAATAAAATGTGCTATATGTATACCATGGAGCTCTACTCAGCGACAAAAAACAATGGTGATATAGCACCCCTTGTATTATCCTGGATAGAGCTGGAAGGCATTCTACGAAGTATCACAAGAATGGAAAAACAAGCACCACATGTACTCACCATCAAATAAGTATTAACTGACCAACACTTAAGAGCATGTATAGTAATAACATTCTCGGGTGTCAGGCAGATGGGAGAGGGGAGGAGGGAAAGGGTACATACACACCTAATGGGTACGGTGCACACCGTCTGGGGAATGGACACTCTTGAAGCTCTGATTAGGGTGGGCAAAGGCAGTATACATAACCTAAACATTTGTACTCCCATAATAGGCTGAAATAAAAAAAAAGAAAAGAAAAGAAAATGAGCCACGTGGGCGACCTAGAAAAAAAATTATACCTAAATATTTCTGTTTTGGTGCTATTGCAAATGGTATTATTTATGACTTCAAAATGCCAACTGTTCATTGCTGTTATATGATTTTTGTATATTAATCTATATCTTGCAACCTTGCTATAATAGCTTATTATTTTCATGTTTATGTTTTTGTTTCTTTGTTATTGTTGCTTCTTTGGGATTTTCTACATGGACAAACATGTCAACTGTAAACAAATACCATTTATTTTTCTTGTCATTCTGTATACATTTTACTGCCTTTTCTTGTTTTATTGTACTGAATAAGACATCCAATACAGTGCTTAAGAGGAATGGTGAGAGTAGACATCCTTACTTTTTTCCTGGTATTAGAAAAAAAAGCATTCACTGTTTTACCATTAAGTGTGATGTTAGCTGTAGGTTTTTTGTAAATGTTCTTTATCAAGTTGAGAAGTATTCCCTCTACTCCTGGTTTGCTAAGAGTTTTTGTTATGGATTTTGCCAGTTGCAGTTTTGATATAATTGATAGCATTATATGATTTTTCTTCTTTAATCTGTGGGTTTGCTAAATTATGTTTATTAATTTTTGAAAGTTGAACCAGCCTTATATAACTGGAATAAATCCTCTCTTGCTTGTGGGATTTTTTTATACAACATTGGATTCATTTTGATAACATTTTGTTGAGAAATTATATAGCTATATTCATGGGAGATATTGGTCTATAATATTTTATTGTAACATTTTTATTTGAATTTAGTATCAGGATAGTGTTGATCTCATAGGATGAGATAGGAAGTGTTCCTTCTGTTCTACTTTGGGAAAATATTGAAGAGAATTAATATAATTCCATCCTTAAGTGTTTAAGACATCACCCATAAAAGCACTTGGGCTGCAAGCTTTCTTTTTTGGAATGTTCTTTGAAACATTATTGCTTCAATGTCTTAAATAAATCTAAGCCTATTCAGGCTGTTTATTTATCTTTGTGTTACTTTTGGTCTTTTAAGGAATTGATTCATTTCATATAATTCATCAAATTTGTGGGTATAAGTTTGCTCTCAGTAGTACTGTATTACCAGTATAATGTCCATGGGATCAGCAGTGAGAACAATTTCATTTGGTTTTGATAATTTGTGTCATCTCCCTTTATTATTGGTTGTGCTCTGGCTACAGGTTTATCAACCAAGGCTGGTTTTCAAAGAACCAGCCTTTCCTTTATTGATTTTTCTATATTGGATTCTTAATTTTAATTTCATTGAATTCTGCTGATATTTTTACTATTTCTTTTCATCTCCTTAATTAGGCTTAAATTGTGATTCTTTCTCTACTTTTCTAACATGGAAACTTAGGTTATTAATTTAAATATTTCTTCTTTCCTAATATATGTATGTACTGCTACAAAATTCCTCTAAACATTGCTTTTGCTGCATCCCACAAACTTTAATATATTGTACTACCTTTTTCATTTGCTTATTTTTTGTATTTTTATTACTCATTTATATTTTTATTTCAGCATACTACAGGGATATAAATGTTTATGTTACATGTTTGCTTTTGCCCCACCTGAGTCAGAGCTTCAAACATGTCCATTCCCCAAACAGTGTGCACTGCACTCATTAGGTGTGAATATGCCCAACCTCTCCTCCCCCTTCTACCTCCCTGATACCCAATGAATGTTACTACTAAATGTGTACATAAGTGTTGATCAATTAATACCAATTTGATGGTGAGTACATGCGATACTTGTTATTCCATTCTTGTGATACTTGACTTGGTAAAATGGGCTCTAGCTCTAGCCAGGATAATACAAGAGGTGCTAGATCACCACTGTTTTTTGTGGCTGAGTAGAGCTCTATGGTATACATATACCACATTTTATTAATCCACTCATGTATTGATGGGCACTTGGGTTGTTTCCACATCTTTGCAATTATGAATTGTGCTGCTATAAACATTCTAGTGCATATGTATTTTTTGTTGAATAACTTTTGTTCTTTTGGGTAGATGCCCACTAACAAGATTGCTGGATCCAATGGTAGTTCTACTTGTATCTCTTTGAGATATCTTCATATTACTTTCCACAGAGATTGTACTAGTTTGTAGTCCCACCAGCAAGATATGAATGTTCCTATCTCTTCTCCACATCCATGGCAACACTTATTGTTTGGGAATTTTTGATAAAAGTCATTCTCACTACAGATAAGTGATATCTCATTGTGGTTTTGATTTCCATTTCCATGATGATTAGAGATGTTGAGCATTTTTTCATATGATTCTTGGCCATTAGTCTATCTTCTTTTAAAAAGTTTCTGTTCATGTCCTTTGCCCACTTTTTGATAGGATTGTTGGATTTTTTCTTGCTGATTTTCCTGAGTTCTATATAGATTCTAGTTATCAGTCCTTTATCAGATGTGTAGCATGTGAATATTTTCTCCCACACTGGTGGTTGTCTGTCTGTTCTCATGATAGTTTTCTTGGCTGTGCAGAAGTTTTTAATTTGATCAGGTCCCATTTGTTTTTGTTGTTGCTGTTATTGCCTTTGGGGTCTTCTTCATAAATTCTTTGCCTAGGCCAATGTCTGTAAGAGTTTTTCCTACATTTTCTTCTGGAATTCCTATAGTTCATGCCATAGGTTTAAGTCTATTATCCACCATCAGTTGATTTTTGTGAGAGGTGAAAGGTGTGGATCCTGCTTCATTCTTCTACATGTGGGTACCCAATTTTACCAGCACCATTTATTGAACAAGGATTCTTTTCCCCAGTGTATGTTCTTGTCTGCTTTGTAAAAGATTAGATGGCTGTATGAGGATGGTTTTATATCTGGGTCCTCAGTTCTGTTCCATTGGTCTATGTCTCTGTTCTTGTGGCAGTACCATGCTGTTTTTGCTACTATAGCCTTGTTGTATAGCCTGAGCTCTGGTAAACTGATGCCTCCCAATTTGTTCTTTTTGCTTATTGCTTTGGCTATATGGGGTCTTCTCTGGTTCCATACAAAGTGTAGAATTATTTTTTCTAGATCTATGAGAAATGATAGTGGTATTTTAAACGGATTGCATTAAGTATGTAGATCACTTTGGGTAGCATAGACATTTTATCAATGTTGATTCTGCTGACCCATGAGTATGGTATTGTTTTCCACCTGTTTACATCCTCTGCTATTTCCTTCCTCAGTGTTTTGTAGTTCTCCCTGTAGAGGTATTTCACCTCCTTAGTTAAATATATTCCTAGGTATTTTATTTTCTTTGTTTTCAGTGTGAAGGCTACTGAGTCTTTGATTTGGTTCTCAATTTGACTGTTGTTTGCATATAAGAATGCTACTGATTTCTGTACATTGATTTTGTACCTGAGACTTTTCTGAATTCTTTTTGGCAATTCCAGTATTCTCATGGCAGAATCTCTGGGGTTTTCTAGATATAAGATCATATCATCATCAAAGTGTTGTGATTTGACCTCTTCTGCTCCCATTTGGATACCCTTGATTTCCTTATCTTGTCTGATTGCTCTGGCTAGGACTTCGAACAGCACTATATTGAATAGAACTGGTAATAGAGGGCAACCTTGTCTGGTTCCAATTCTAAATGTGAATGCTTTCAATTTTTCTCCATCCTGTACAATGTTGATTGTGGGTTTGTCATATATGGCTTGTATCATTTTTAGGTAAGTTTCATCTATGCCTATTTTGTTAAGCATTCGTATCATAAAAGCGTGTTGAATTTTATCGAATCCTTTTTCTGTGTCTGTTGAGAGGATCATAAAGTCTTTGTTTTTGCTTCTATCTATGTGATGAATTACATTTATAGGTTTTCATATGTTGAACCATCCCTGTATCTCTGGGATGAAGCCCACTAGGTCATGATGGACTATTTTTTTGAGAATCACCTGAATTTGGTTTGCTAGGATTTTGTTGACAATTTTTGCATCTATATTCATAAGGTATATTGATCTGTAGTTTTCTTTTTTTGTTGTGTCCTTTCCTGGTTTTGGTATCAGGATGATGTTGACTTCATAAAACATGTTCAGGAGAATTCCTTCCTTCTTAATGTTGTGAAATAATTTCTGCAGGATAGGCACCAGTTCTTCTTTGTAGGTCTATTAAAATTCAGGTTTGAAATAATCTGGTCTGAGACTTTTCTTTTTAGGAATGTTTTTTATTTCTGCTTCAGTTTCAATACTTGATGTTGATCTGTTCAGGAATTGTATTTCTTCCTGACTGAGCCTATGGAGGCTGTATGTTTCTAAGAATTTGTCCATAACCTCTATATTTTCCTGTTTGTGTGTATAGAGGTTTTTATAGTATTCATAGATGATATTTTGTATTTCTGTGGCATCAGTTGTAATTTCCTCTTTTTCATTCCTAATGGAGCTTGTTAGAGTCCCTTCTTTTCTGCTTCTTGTTAATCTAGCAAGAGGTGTGTCAAATTTGTTTATTTTTTCAAAGAACCAACTTTTTGTTTTATTAATCTTCCATAAATTTTTTTGTTCTTGATTTCATTTAGTTCTGCTCTGATATTTGTTATTTCTTTCCTTCTGCTGGGGTTGGGGTTAGTTTGCTTATCCTTTTCCAGTTCTCTAAGATGATTCATTAGATTTTTTATTTGTGATCTTTCTGTCTTTTGGATGTAGGTATATATGGATTTAAATTTGCCTCTCAGGACTGCTTTCATTGTGTCCCACATATTTTGATAAATTGTGTCTCCTTTATCATATATTTCAAAGAATCTTTTGATTTCCTTCTTAATTTCCTCCTTAACACAATAATTGTTCAGCAGAAGGTTGTTTAGTTTCCATGACTCCATGTAGAGATGTGAATTATTTTAAAAATTAAATTTCTTCTGTGGTTTCTTCTTTGATCCATGTGTTATTTAGAAACATTTTGCTTAATTTTCAAATATTTAGCCCTTGTTCAGCTATCTTTATCTTATTGATTTCTGGTTTAATTCCACTGTAGTCTGAAGACATATGTTATATGATTTCTATTAAGTTTGTTACAGTGTATTTTCTGATTCATAATGTGGTTTATCTTAGAGATCATTTTGTGTGATCTTGAGAAGAACGTTTATCTGTTGTTATTCAATGGCATATTATATAAATGTTAATTAGGTCAAGTTGATTGTGTTGTTCATGTCCACAATATTTTTATGATTTTCTGTTTGCTTGATCTAACAATTACCAACAGACTGGTGGTGAAGTTCCCAACTATCTGATCCATTCTGAGTTATCTTTTGTGAAGGTGTAAGATGTGTGTCTAGATTTCTTTTTTGCATGTGGATGTTCAGTTCCAGCACCATTTGTTAAAATGACTGTTTTTATTTACTCCATTGTATTGCCAATGCTCCTTTGTCAAAAATCAGTTGACTATATTTCTGTGGGTCTATTTCTGAGCTCCATATTATGTTTCATTGATCATTTGTCTATTATTTTGCCAATACCATGCTGTCTTGATTACTGTAGCTTCATAGTAAGTCTTGAAGTTTGGTAGTGTCAGTCCTCCAGCTTTGTTCTTCTCTTTCAATATTATGTTGGGGATTCTACATGATTTGTCTCTCCATATAAACTTCAGAATCTGTTTGTTGATATCCACAAAATAAAATGCTGAGATTTAATTAGTATATTGAATCTATAGATCAAGTTGAGAAGAACTGACATGTTGATAATATCAGGGTTTCTTATCCATAAATGTGGAATATCTCTCCACTTATTTAATTTTTAAATTTCTTTTATCAGAGTTTTATAGTTTTTCTAATGTAAATCTCCTTCACATTTTTTTGGATTTCTCTCTAGGTTTTCATGATTTGTCCTGTGACCTCATTTCTCTGATTGGTCTAGGAAAAGTCATTGACTTTCAGTTTTTTCTGCTTTTTTTCCTGCTTTAAGGTTATGAGTATTCACTTTCAAAGCCTTCACATGTTGAAAGTGAAGCTAAAAATTCCTGATTATTTGTATATTTGAAATATGTTATTAAAACTAAAACATAATAAATACATACAGATTAATAAAGGAAATCAATAGGTTAAGCATGACAAGTTCTGGGAACTTCAAGTAGTTTGATTTGCTCCAGATCATAGCATAGGTGTGAGAGCTCTAGGCTATGTATATGATATGATGAAACTGAATAAGTGGGAAGGGGTCTGAAGGTAAAGGTGTTATGCAGAATGTTACACAGTTAGAGTTGCATTATATCATTTGTGTCTTATCCTTTGTAACACCTTAGTATTTAGCATGACACCTAGTAAGCAGAAGGGTGCATAATGAATGCTTACTGAATGAATAAGTAAACACAAGAAAGAAAATATAATTGAAAACCCACACCAAAATTAATTTAAATTGAAATGACACTTTCCATTTCTATTAAGGAATATGAAGGGATTTATTATAGAATTTAAAAAAAATAGTTAGCTTTCTTAGTATATTTTAAAGTACTTAAAGGTATAAAAATATTCCTTTTATTTTCAGAGTTTCCAAATGTTGAGGCAGCTCTGCATTTAGATGGTGATTTTTAAATTTCAATTAATATTTATAGCTTCTTCTTGCTGCTTCCTATATGAGTAAGAAATTATTCTTTGGGTAATGTACCTGAAATTAACATTGACACTCAAATTATTCTGGTTTAATATTCTAAGTGCACTTCCCTGTATTTACCGAGAAGCACAAGACAGGAAGCTTTTCTTTCACGTTTTCTTATCTAATTTTAGAGAGAACAGTAGTTCCTTACTACCCTTATAAAGCACAGGAACAGTCTTTTCTATTTTATTCCCTTAGTCATGACTTTAGCAACCTTCTAGGGATGAAAATATGTATCCAAGTTAGATTTACCTCAGAAGGCTACTGAATATTTATCTAGGGTTGTGATGGGCAACTTGCATTTTCTGTTGTTTTGGAATAAAAATAAGAGAGATGTCAAATCGTGGAAACCCCTTCTAAATGTCTGGCACGTAGGGATTTATCAGGTTTTCTAAATTAAGGCCACGTATAGCATAAAATATTAAACTACAGGAGACTTTGAGGACATCTCAGTTAATTTTATATCATAGATAAGGAAAGTGATGCTTAAAGAACTTCAGAGGGTTGTTCCTATCTGCACTAGTTGCTGGTAGAATTGAAATTCCTTTTCAGTTTAGTGACTCTCCTCTACATCCCACTTTTCAATTTTTGAGGTCTGATTACTTTTGATTGTTGTAAACTAGAAGTATCAGTGCTATCCTAAGTTACACATCCCTGTTTGATTATACCAATGTATGATGTCCAAATTCTTGGTGTCCTGTAGACCCACTTACAACATGTTTCTTATGGTAAAGAAATAGTGGAGAATTCCCCAGAGGGGTTAGAGGAAAGTATTTTAGAGAGGTTCATAGATCCTATAATGAACATGTCCATTTATCTCAGCAGGTTCATTTACCAAGTTATACGAAGTAGATGAATCCAACAAATCATTCCCAGGTGACAGAATTTGTTCTGCTGGGGCTCTCTCAGGTATGGGAGCTTCGGTTCTTCTTCTTCATTGTCTTCTCTGCTGTGTATCTTATGACTGTAACTGGAAATCTCCTTATTGTGGCCATAGTGACCTCTGACCCACACCTGCACACAACCATGTATTTTCTCTTAGGCAACCTTTCTTTCCTGGACTTTTGCTACTCTTCCATCACGGCACCTAGGATGCTGGTTGACTTGCTCTCAGGCAACCCTACCATTTCCTTTGGTGGCTGCCTGACTCAGCTCTTCTTCTTCCACTTCATTGGTGGCATCAAGATCTTCCTGCTCACTGTCATGGCATATGACCGCTATGTTGCCATTTCCCAGCCCCTGCGCTACATGCTCATTATGAATCCAACACTCTGTGGACTTCTCATGGCAGCCTCCTGGGTCGGAGGCTTCATCCATTCCATAGTACAGGTTGGACTGACTATCCAGCTGCCATTCTGTGGGCCTGACAAGCTGGACAACTTTTACTGTGATGTGCCTCAGCTGATCAAATTGGCCTGCACAGACACTTTTGTTTTAGAACTTCTGATGGTATCTAACAATGGCCTGGTGACCCTGATGTGTTTTCTGGTGCTGCTCGTATCCTACACTGCACTGCTAATCATGCTCCGAAGCCACTCACGGGAAGACCGCAGCAAGGCCCTGTCCACCTGTGCCTCTCACATCGCTGTGGTGACCTTAATCTTTGTGCCTTGCATCTACATCTATGCAAGGCCTTTTCGGACATTCCCCATGGATAAGGCAGTCTCTGTGCTATACACAATGGTCACCCCTATGCTGAATCCTGCTATCTATACCCTGAGAAATAAGGAAGTGATCATGGCCATGAAGAAGCTATGGAGGAGGCAAAAGGACTTTATCAGTCCCCTGGAACACTGACCCATGGATTGGCAGAGGCAGGGACCCAAGAATCTGAAAGATGCCTCAGTGTACCAATCTTCTTGAGAAGACCCACAAAGTAGACAAAAATTCTTGATTATTGTTTCTCTCTTGTTCTTAACCTAATTCAAATTCTGGTGATCTGAACTTTTAGCCAAGCTAGAGAGTAGGATGAGTGTCATAGAACTGCTCCCAAGTGCCTCCTAGAGAAAAAACATTAAGTGTTATACAGAAGTATTATTTGGCTCAAAAGGCACTTTCCAAGATTTCCATGCTGAGAAAGCTGGCTGTGCTGAGAAAGTTCCAACTGCAGTAGGCATAGTGGTGGTAAATCCGGTGTCTCTTTCCAGATAACAGTTCTTGGAAATAAACTACATTTGCAGAGCTCAAAACATTTTTAAATTTCCTGGAGAGAAGAGGGATCTATAAGTTAAATAAGAGTAGGACCCTGATTTCTGATTTTAGGAGACTAAATGTTTGTTAATGAAGAGAAAGGAAATTACCTTGGGCAAATTGTTTTCTTCTTCATAGTTTAAGGTCAATTTTGTTGCCATCATTGTCATCATCATCATGTAAATAACATTTGGTAAGAACTTACTATGTGCCAGGCATTGTATCACATGATTTATATTTATTATTTAACTTAATTATCACAATATTCTTATGAGGTAGATATCATCTTCATTTTAAAGATGAATCAATTACAAAAACCGATAACTTGTTTCTGGAATCCAGCTCAGGTCTATATAACTATGGAGCTCAAGTTCTCCATGGTATCTAAAACATCTTCTAGTGTGTAAGAGTCAATTTCTCTTTGTGAGCTTCTATCAGTTAGACTGGCATCATGGAGAGACTTGCTATTTTAAAATGGTTGAGGCCAAGTGTGGCTGGGAGAGGTATGAAGACTGGATATTGGAATGTGGGGGGATGGTGTAAAAGATGATTCATAGAGAGCTGAACACATGAAGAATGTGGAATTGGGGAAGGTGGGTGAGAGAGTCAAAGGGGAATTGACTTGAGGGGACTGCATCCCAGAGAACTCGTGTGTGGGAATAGTTTTTTCCACACCCTTGCTCAGAAACTCAGTCTTTTAAATTCAGCTATCTTTTAGTCTGTATAGATCCACAGTAGACTGCTCTTACTGGCATTCAGCCTCTAGTCCCTAAATAGAGCGTGGTATCAGAAAATACATAAGTATCCCTAGCAGCTCTGATTCAACTTCAGACAGATGGAGAGATGGTCATGTCTCTCTCTCTTCTCGTCATCTCTATATTCTCTGTCAACATCTTAATCCTTTCTTGATCCAGGTTCTTGTATCTCTTACCACCAAGTTAATCAGTTGAGTATTACCTGTATCAAATGACCTATACCTTTTCTATCCTCACTCCTATACCTATGAATCAGTTTTAAAATAAAATTAAGCAAAGTTTTGTTTATTTAAGTTGTTAAACGTTACTTCATCTATAATACCCTTCATGGATATAGTATGGGAAGAGCATAACATTCAGCAAATCTATCTGCCATTTAACATGAAGTCATTGTCCATTATTTATATTTCAGTAAATTATGAGAAGCAGAGTTGCTTCCTTTAATAATAACCAGCTGAGAAGGAATATTTGATACAAGGGCCTAAAGCACGTGTCAGACTCCAAAGAATAAAGGCATAGGGTTAGAGAAAAAGGAGTTGTGATATTGAAGAAGATATGATGGTACAGAGTAAACACTTGTACTTCAGAGGAATTTTGGGATCAGAATAGCCAAGTCAGAGTTCTCTCTCCATGCAGTTAGTTTACCACCAAGAGTCTAGTTCTATTTCCATTCTACCATGAACTTTTAACAGTCACATGTTTGCTTATATAGGATCTTATGTGCAAACAAATGTAGCTTCTTCATTTTTTAACAAGTGATATTTTCCTCACAAGTGTCACCATGCTGGATAGTAGAGAAAAAATAGCTAAAATTTTGACAAATTTAGTACACTTACTTCTATGCAAAAAAAAAAAAAAATCAAATAGTCCCTGTAAGTAAATGATCATTTTATTTAGAAAATAATTTGGTCCATTAGGATTCTACCCTCTCCCTCTTTCTAACCCTGATCTCTTTTAAAGTGGTGTCAAGATATATGGATGGGGTGTGCAGTTTACTTGACCCAGGATGGTGAAGGAAGAATGAGTTCTCATATCTATACAGTGTCTTCTGGGTGCTTGGTGGTCTCTGCTGCAGAGTGGCTGACCTGGGCTGCTTTCTGGACTGGTGACTGGATTTTGAACTCCTGAACTTGAGCGATCCGCCCGCCTCGGCCTCCCAGAGAGCTAGGATTACAGTGGACTGGTGACTGGAAATGAAAGCAATTCTATCTCTGAGCGCCCCACTGACCCCTGATGCTAATGTCTGTGAATGATACAACTCGAAGTTTGGGTCTCCTGTTTGGTCAGGGCTGGTGTGCTCCCATTCTAATTAATCTCACCTAAACTATGGTGTGGATTATAAACCCCCATGGATTCTCTTGCACTTTCTCTATTCATTCTCGGCCAAGCCACAGGGCTCAATCATTTCACCCCTGGCCACTGAGAACCCCATGGCCATCCACTAACTCTCAGCTCAGACTTCATCTGTCCTGCTTCAGGAGCATCTAGGATGTTGGATTCCAGCCATACCACATGGAGGGTGTACTTTCCTTTGCCTCACCATCCTGCTTCTCTTCAATGACTTTAGTGTTGTTGCGGCAAGTGTTAACAGCTCCTGATAGTGTTAAACAGCTCTTAGGCGTTGACGCTGGAAATAACTGGGCAGCACGCGGAGAGTCGGAGAACTGTCTTTAATCCATCTGCACTCCAGCCGTCTTCTGTTCTTCTGACCCCCCTTCCCTGTTCTCCTCCTGCTTTTATACCTTTAGTAGGACTCAAAAAGGGTCCAATCAGCAACAAGCATTAACAGCCAATCAGCAACGAGCTATTACATCCAATCAGGAACAAGCTATAGCATCCAATCAGGAACAGTAGGATTCAAAAAGTAACCAATCGGGATCGCGCAAGCAGCGCGACCAGAGGATGGGAGCAAGCGGCGGTGCATAGAGCGCGGCCCGGACCGGCCGGTGCAGTCCGTAAGAGGCCCGGCTCCAGCAGTGTGCACCCGCGCACCCGCACACCCGCCCGCCGCTGCCTCCAGCCTGCTCCGCACAGCACCGGGCCGCGGGGATGTGGAGCGGCGGGGAGGCAGCGAGCGGGTGCATCCCAGCGCCCCGCGGTTTTCCCCATCATTCCCCCCTTTTGATGTCCTTATAAGTTTACACAGAGGCATCAACCTCTATGAATCTAACTGCACTGAGCAAACAGGGTCCCATGGAGTTACAATTCCTGATTGGTTTACATAGTATTCTTCCCCAGAGAGCCCCAACCAAGAACAACACAGAGGCACCCCATGTAGACCCAAAAAAGGATTAACCAAAACACAAGTTAGTCCAGTCTCTTGGGGCGGAGACCCCGAGTCCAATTCCCATAATAGTCCAGATCAGTGGTCCCATTCAGTCCTTGGCTTCTAGCCAGATTCAGGGGAAATCCATATA
>VBSM01000256.1:15561-26772 GCA_008086735.1 Cheirogaleus medius
TGTGTTTCCTGAAGGCAGCAGATACTTGGTTTGTATTTTTTTTTATCCATTTGGCCATCCTATGTCTCTTCAGTGGGGAGTTCAAGCCATTCACATTTATTTAGATAACTGATAGGTGGGGCAGATTTCTGTTAATTATGTTGGGTTGAAATTGTTGCTTTGTTTTCTCTCTTGAGCCATTGTGGTATCTGGGCCTTGATCTTTAGCTTTTGAGTAGATTTACATTTGTGAGTGTTTATTGTGCTGACTCGTGGGTAACACAGTTTTGAGTACTTCTTGCAGGGCTGGTCTTGTCTTGGTGAATTCCCTCAGTCTTTGCTTATCTGAGAATGTCTTGATTTCTACTTTGTAGACAAAACTTAGTTTTTCAGGGTACAAGATTCTAGGTTGAGCATTATTCTGTTTCAGAAGAGTGAGAATGGGGCCCCAGTCTCTCCTTGCTTTTAAAATTTCAGCAGAAAAGTCTGGCATTATTCAGATTGGCTTTGCTTTTTATGTTACTTGCTTCTTTCATCCTACAACTGGTAGAAAGGCATCTTTTGTTGATATTTTGGTCAGTCTGATGACTGCATGTCGTGACGTCTTCCTATTTGCATTGAAACTCCCAGGTGTCCTATGAGCTTCTTGAACTTTTATATCGAGATTTTTACCAAGGCCTGGGAAATTTTCCTCTATTATATCTTCAAATAGCTTACCCAACCCTTGAGTGTTTTCTTCTTCCCTTTTGGGTAACCCTATAACCCTCACATTAGGTTTCTTCACATAATCCCACATCTCTTGTAAGCTTTGCTCTTTTCTCTTCTTTCTCTGCTCTATCTCTGTGACTGATTTATTTAATTGGAAGGTGTTATCTTCAATCTCTGAGATTCTTTCTTCTGTTTGATCTACCCTGTTTTTGCGGCTTTCCACTGTGTTTTGTAGTTCCCTGAATTGATTCTTCATTTCCAGGAGTTCGGTTAGAGTTGTCTTCATTGTTTCAATTTCTTTAGTGTATTTTTGTTCCACGTCCTGGAGTCTTTTTTCATTTTCTTTGTGGTGGTTATCCAGTTGTTCTTGAAAGTCGTTGAATTTTCTTACGTTCCATGCTCGAAATTCTTCTTCTGTCATTATAGTGGTCTGGTTTTGGTTGCTGTTCATTTCTAAGGGGCTGGGGTTCCTCTTTGGTGGTGTGCTTTCCATCTGGGTCTTAATATTTCCAGAGTTCCTTCGCTGATTTCTTCCCATCTGGATTAGTTGTTGCTTCTTACTTTTAGGTTTCTGTTTAGATAATGACACACCCTGTTTAGTGTCTGAGCAAGTAGGTGGTGTTTGTGGGTGAGATTCGACCACACCCTGTGCGATAGGTCAGTAGATGCCATAAAACAGTGTGCAGAATGTCCTCCCTGTCAGTAGGTGGCGCTTGCTTAGAGGAGCATGCTACACTGCTGTTTTTGAGTCCTGTAACCAGCTCTTATTCCTCTGGAGAGGCACTCTAGTGCCTCAGGTGGTGGGTGAGGCCCTGGGATTTCCAGGTGTGTCCTTATTCTCCACTTCAGTGAGGGCTGGTCTGGGAGTGAGTCTGGGTCTAGCTGGTTTGGGTAAGCCTGCCCTCAAGCACCACAAATGCTGTTAGCAGGGGTCAAAGTCCTGTTCTCTGCTTCCTGGAAAAGCTGTCAGGGAGGGGTGGGATGGCCCCACTCAGTCAGAAAGTCTGTGTGTGGGGGTGGTGCTGCCAGAGACCTGCAGTCTGGAGCAGGCCTCACTCCTTTCCACCTTCCTCAACTCCGTGGCTTCTCCTGGGCCTCTGCCAGCAGGCCAGTCATCACGCCACCCGGTTTCCCCTGGCTGTGATGCAGGCTGGGAGGTTCCCTGCGATGAGTCACTGCCTGGGCTGGGCACACAGCCCCCCCTTTGGGAGCAGGGTTGCCCTCAAGCACGCTGATCTGCCCCTGATGGCACACACACCTTAGTAGGCTCCTTCTGAATATCCCTTCTCTGCCCCGGGCAATGCAAGACCTGGGTGCATGGGATCTGGCCCAGATCTGACCTCTGGGCCCCGGAGTTCAATCGCTGATCCCACCTGGGAGAGGAGTGCCAGACCTAATTCTCTCATGGGGAGCCCAAGTGGGTGGATGTCTGTCAGCCTCAGGGTCTGCCCCATTCTCCCAGAATTACTGGGCCAGCAGCACTTGGGAGGGCTGGCGGGTATGGAGTTCCCCGTCTGAGTACCCCTCATTCAGCTGTAGGGCCCTAAAGGGAAGGTTCCATTTCCTGGAGCTGCCTCCGGCTGGTGGCTATATTGTCTCTCTCGGCAACTGTGGATAGGGACGGGGAAGGGAGAGTGCAGCAATATGGCGCCTGCCACACGGTCGGGACTGCGCACACGGAGGTGCCCCGAGGGGGTTGGGACCCTGGTGCTGCGTCCGCTAGAGGCTTACCGCTTGCTGGCGGCGGCCATCTCTGGACTGGTGTCTGCAGGTCTCTCTAAGCACTGGGTAGCCCACCAGCAGTCTGGGATGCAAGGGAGGGGAAGTTAACCATTCCACCTACCCTTGTCACTGGTCTCCAAGCTGCTTGCTCAGGAGGTCTCTTCTACCAATTCTCCTGTGCAACCTCCTCCCGTGGAGTCTCCCGTAGTCTCCGTTACCCCTCCTTCCGACCCCTGACCGATGTATGGTCGTCTGCTTGCTTCTTTCTTCTAATATCTTCTAGAAGCTGTCTTTTCTGCAGAGACACTCTGTCTGGTGGTGTTTCTCATCCGCCATCTTGCTCCGCCCCTCCGTGATTTTTTTTTTTAACACTCTCTTGAGACTCTCTTCCTGTCTTGGTTTCCAATGTACTTTGTATCTCTTTGTGCCTATTATCCTAAATGAGGTATCTCAGAAATGGAAAAAACATATAAGTTTAATCATATTAACTTTTGTGTATAAAACTCTATCTCTTATATGAGTGCCAACAAATGATTCTCAAGTTGGAGTAAATACAATATTGTTCTAAAAGAATATAAATTCCATTGAATTCCAGTGTTGATATGTTATTTATAAATTAAAATGTTACCTATAATGAGTTTTAAATGTAGAGTTGACTAGACACAATAGATGTAGAGTTATAAAATGTGTTGAAATAACTCTATGCCAGCTATATTCTAAATGTTTCTTCTCCTCCACAAATTTATATGTTGAAATTCTAACCCATGTGGTAATTGTCTCAGGAGATAGGGAGGTAATTAGAGCCCTCATAAAATAGGCCCTGGAGAGATACTTTCCCTTTAACCAGGCAAGATTATATCAAGAAGACTGCAGTCTGTGAACTTGGAAGGGTCCCTCACTAGAGACAGAGTCTGCTGTCACATTGACTTTGGACTTCCCAGCATCCAGAACTTTAAGAAATAAACATCTGTTGTTTATAAGATACCCGGGTTCTGGTATTTTGTTATAGCATTCCAAAATGGGCTAAAACAATATCTAATCCTTACCAAAGAATTTTGAGAGGGTTTCTAGTAGATTTTCTCTGAATACTTCAGGTTTTATTGAAGTTTGATGGTCTATTAATGTTGGTAGATATCTCTAGTGAGAAAGGATTAAGCACATATTTCCAGAGCAGAATTTTCTGGGGTGTGTCTTCTCTAATTCTCAGGTTGGCAAGAAAACAACTTTGATTCTGTGAGTGTTCAGTGTTCTGTGGATTACCTCTCATGATTACATTAATAAGGGATTCACTAGAATAAAATCTAGAAAAGAATTGGTATAAACAGATAAATCCATTATACCATAAGAGAGTACATTTCTTCCCAAAGGAAAACTTGTACAGGAAACTAAGTTACCATAAAATGATAGCCAGATATGGGTAGAATCCAAGTAAGGGCCATAATAGATTGTTTAAAATGATTATGAGCTTTAAGCCATCATAGTATAGTGCAATCTTCTCAGAAAAATGTATATACATATATCTTTGCACATACAAATACACAGACATGCATAGATACATATCTGCATGCATGTCTTGATTATTTACTGACAAGAATAGTTTTTCTTTTCAGTGTATGCAAAAAAACTAAATGGTTAAGGAAACAGGCATTAGAATTTTCATATATTATTTATCAGCTGATGTTGTAGTGTGCTACACTATAATTGTTTCATGGCATTTTTCACTTCTGCCTGTGCAGCAGGCCTCAGGAAGATCAGCTGCTTCTTCCTGTGAAAACCAGATCCCTTAGGTAGTAGTCATCACAAAAGATGAGAAATTAATAGGAAATACAGAGAACAAAAGGAATAAACAGGGACAAACGTATAGTTTTACAAGTTTATATAAAGAAATTAGGATAAAGTGACGGTACTCAGAAGTCTCCTCTATAACTCCATCAATAGAAGAGCCTTGAGGTTAGATTCACATAGGTTTTTATAATCACAGATATCAATTATCAGTTGCCAGGGTAACAGATTTACATAGTAACAGGTAGTGCGGTTGCTATGGGTAACAGATTTACATATCATCAGGCAGTTTTGGTTTGGGTTAAAACTTTTTGCAAGGTGCTTCTAACAATCTATTCTATCTATGTGAACAAACAGTTACCAAATCTTTCAAGGACTGACTTCTAAGTTCTAAGAGATAGCTATAAATTAACAGAGGAGTAAGAAAGAGATATAGTGGCTCTATATTTCTTTTATCTAGTTATTATGGATTTGAGACAGACATTCAGCAGAAATCAGGAAGCATATCTCTACATTCTAAACTGCTCATAATAACCAGGTTGCATCTCTGGGCTAGGGTGCTCATTGTTCTGGCTCCCATCCTGTGAGTCATGCATATACCTGTCTTGTCTTTCAAGATCAGGGAGGCAACCCAGACCTGAGATAATGAGAAGCTGCCTGGAATGCATCTGCAGGGGAGCTTTGAGAGCCCTCCCAAGGTGAGGCAGCCCTTGATATGCAAATTAATGAGTTCACATATTACTTCAGGGTAAAACCCTGCAAACTTCTGTTTCTGACTTTAATATAGCAATATTGGGCAATACAATAAAATAATGAACTTATGAGCCACATCTCATTAATTCCTCAATCATCTTCCCTCAACATCTGCCTTTCTCAGTGTATAGATCAGGGGGTTGAATAAGGGTGTGCCAACTGTATAAAACACAGCCACCATCTTGTCTATTGGAAACGCTGTTGGTGGGGATGTGTATATAAATATATATGGACCAAAAAATAGGACAAACACAATGAAGTGGGAAGTGCATGTGGAAAGTGCTTTTTGTCTTCCTTCTGCACTGTGGTTTCTCAGAGAGTATAAGATTACAATATAGGAGATTAGCAGTATTATGAAACTCACTATGTGTATGGCCCCAGTATTAGGCACAATGAGCAAAATTTTCACATAAGTGTCCATGCTGACAAGTTTCAACGAGGCTGCAAATCACAGAAATAGTGATCAATCCCATTTGGGCCACAGAAGGGCAATCTCAAAAACCAGGAAAATCTGTGCTGAAGAATGAATATAAGACCTTCTCCAGGCCATAATCACCAAAGGCCATGAAAACCAGGTTATGAAGTTTTAATAACTGTTCATGGGCAAAGTATAAAATGTGGAGCCATAAAAATATGAGAGCAGCTTTTATTAAGATTTATTCATCACCTAACAACAAAAAATGCTCAGAGTTTTTTTTTAACGGTATGAGGTCTTTTTTAATACTCAGTTGAGTACCACTGGATTAGAGCTTACCTGTAGTGAAGAGCCTACCTCCTGTGAGATGCCAGAGCCCTACTGAAGACAGCAGTGTTTCTGCTCCCTGTACCTAGACACTCAGGGGGAAGCAACACCCCTGTAGTGCCTGCAGGCTTCCCAGACAGGATCCTCTGAGGTTTCAGACTAGCCCCTTCCTTTCTGAGGCAGGATCAGAAGCCATCATGCTCAACGACTCCCTGTGAAGGATGGAAAATGTGGGGAATAGCAAAGTTAAATATCTGCCCTCAGGTGTAATGGGGTCATTTTTATATTCCCATGACAAACAACAGAAATCCTTTGCACCATATTTAGTACTAGTCAAATTTTAGATAAAATGTCTCCCACAATTCAGTGGAATAAAAATAATATCTCATGTTTGGTGAGATACTTAAGTGAATTTTCATTATGAGAATTATTAGCTCACACACAGCAAGACCCAGACTGAGAGTTCATGAATGCCAAGGTTACAAATAGCCAATCCTAGATTCCTTGAAGTAGATTCACACAGACCTTTATTCCGATGGCTATTCTGTGTCTTCAAACAGAAAAAGAACCCAAATTCAGGTGTTTCTTCTTCTCACTCTTACTGTCTTCTTCCCCTTTTTGCCTTCCTTCTAGCATTTGGAATAGAAAAGTGGGCATTTTGAAAACATGATGATTCATAGGTATAAAAAATGATCACTCCAGTTGCCAAATGCAATGGCTGAGATGCTCACAGCAACTTTCAAAGCCCTGACGTGGTGGGGGTCGGGGCTTGCCTCCTACTTGTCCTCCCAGTGCTCCTGCTCATCTGTGCTCCAGCCACGCCTGACATTTTCTGTGCCTCATAAATACACCTAGACATCTCACTCCCTGAATATTCTGTATCTCACACAGGCTGAATGACCTGCCCTCTGGTATGAACTCCACCCTCCATTTCTACCTGTGCACAGAATGCCCAGTTCAAGTATCAACCGCTCAGCAAAGCCTTCTCAGATTTCCTCAATGCTCTCTCACTATTAATTGCCTTCCACTGTTAAAATGTGTATGTGTGTGTGTGTGTGTTATTCATCGTGTGTTTCATATGAGTATCCTTCACTCACTTTTCCTTCAACATCTTCTGCCCATCTGATTGTACAATATCTCATATGTGACACTGGCGTTGCTCTGGTTTGTACACTTTGGGCTAAGCTGGGAGGCAGAGTTTACGAGTGAGCAGTTAGCGAGGATCTAGGCCCAGAACCCAAGCCTGTGTGATCCACAGCAATCTCTCTCTCATATCCCACCCACACTGCCATGCAAGGCATCAGATTCCACCATCCAGGTAGAGTCAGAATAAAGCCAAGAAACCAGAAACAGGTGAGGAAGGAAACTACTGACATGTTCAGTTCATGACTTGACTACCAAATGGATGCTGTGTTCAGGATGTGTCAAAGAGATAAGCATTTTATATGCATGTTTGATAAGTAATAGTGAGGAGGAGATAGAAAGGTTATAATAATAGGAGGATTCAGAGCCGAAAGGAAACGGGAAATGTTACTGTGAGCAAGACTCAGAGAGAGAAAAGGAATCAGGAGATGAGACAGAGAAAAGCACATATGTTAATACAAAGATGAGCTAAAAAACCATCTTAGGGTTAAAGAGTAGTTTCTCCAGGATTTCACTAAAAATTTTTGTTTCTTTCTCCTCCACCCATGTATTATTTCTTCCCCCAACCCCACAAAGATGACGTAGTAAGCAGATGATATCAAAGGCCATGGACAGCCAACATGGCCATCATCAGTATCAAGGCATCCTGACTGTTTATAATCAGCATGTATTCTTACCCTCATCCTGAGCTTAAACTTGGCAAGTCAGGAGTCTGCAGGTATTGTATACTATATCTCTGTGCCCCTCACTTTGTCTTTTCTTCCTATCAGAATTGCCCTGAGATACTTCTGCATCAAGCAGAGGCCAGTGTAAGCTGGGGAATCCTGAAACATGAAAATCATTTCATCACTGGGGTAAATATGTCCCTGGTACCTCACGTTTCTCAGGAGACAGAACTAGATGACAACTGCTCTAAGCTGCGATGAGTTGGAGGCAAGAGAGAAGTAATAGTTCAGTTGGGCTTGAAAACTTACCTTTTTTCTTGTTAAACAAAAAGAGATAACATCAGATAGAAAGTTCACAGTTTTCTCTTTTTCAGTTCTGGTTCAATTTAAGGATAATCATGTGCAGTGTGTCTACAAGGTGTGAATTTTACTTTAGACTGGTACACTCTGCTGCAGGAGCTATGGGGAGAGGAGATACTCCACAGACAGCCAACCTTTCCTTAACAAGGTCAAATTAGACCCTAAAAATGACTCTAAAATGCCAACAGAAAGTTTCTTACTTCTATTTCTAGAACTTTCTAAAAAAATCCCACTATTCTGTATAGAAACATCTCTCTAAAACCAAACAACTCTATTAATCCAAAATATATTCTGTCAGAACATATGAATTAGATATGTATGTTTTCTCTGTCAAATATTTATATAGATTTCATAAAAGTTCACAAGGGCCCAGCCTCCAGAGGGAGAATGACCACAGCCCCATCCACATAACATTGAAGGATTTGCCCAGTGAGTTATTTAGCACAGTGAATCCAAGACCACAGCAAGCCAGGGGCCAATTAATCCCCAGAAGGCTGTCAACAGGCAGATTCTGTCCTCAGAGCATCTGCTCCTCCTTGTGCTAAGAGACACCTCCCACGACAGTGACCAACTGCTCCCTCAGGCATGCCTTCACAGTCACATTCAGGGGTAGACTACTAAAAGTTACCTAAAGCTTTCTTCTTTTGGTTAAATCTTTTTAATTGCCCAGTAAAGATTCAAATAGATATTAATCCCAACACTACTGAATTGAAAATCCATGATTTGTATTTCTATGATTTTAGGCAAGTTTCTTAACTACTCTTCATATCCCTTTCTGGAAAATATTACCATTAAATATAATATTTAATAATAACACACAAATTATTATTAATAATCAATAATTATTAATAATACTAATGATATTGATAAAATACACTATAAGTAATCACAATGAGAGCAACTAAAAGATATTTCTGTAGTTTCTATAATATTTTGAAATCAATAAGTCAGTAAAGGAAGGGAGGAAAAAGAGAGAAAGGTAATGGAAAGAAAATAATGTTTGTTTTAATGTCTTTTTATTTTAATCCTCCCTGTTAAGGTATACTTTACACAACAAACAATACAACATTTTAAAATGTATGTTAGTGAGTTTGGACAAATGTATACACCCATGTAAGTACTGACACAATGGTGAGTATTTATCAATTTTATTTGTCTATTGAAACATCCACATTTTGTCTTTGTTTATGTTCTCTTAGTATTTATATTTTGATTCTGCTTGTGTGCCTTCTGCTTTTTTATTATTTGATTTCATTACATGATTCCTTCTGAGGACTAAGAGGGAGAATCTGTTCCACTCCTTTCTCCAGCTTTTGATGATTTGCTGGCAATCTTTAAAATTGTTTAGGTTGTAGATGGATCACCCAATCTCACTGCCTCCCTCTTCACACGACATCCTTCCTGTGTGCGTGTTTTTCTCTTTTCCATTATTATAAGGACACAGATATGTTGGATTAGCATTCACCCGAATAACCTCATCTTAACTTGATCATATGAAAATTTTCTTTTATTTTAAAATAAGGACACATTCACAGGAATTGTGGGTTAGGATTTCAACATTTTTGGGGGAGATGCAATTCAATCCCTAACAATCCTATACAGCCCCTAAAAATGGGGAAAAAGTACTGCCTGATGTAGGCTCTCCAGATTTCCTCCAAAAGCTCTATTGGTGTCTCTTCCCCCACCCCACTTCCAGCAGGGCCCCTCTACCTGTGCAAAGCCCAGACTCTCCAGCTCCCGCCCTTGCCAAGAATCAAGACATGCTCCCTGGGTAAAAGTGGCCATAAAATTCAACTCACTTCATTAAAGATCCTGTCTCTCTTGTCTTATCCCTTTCAGCTCTGGTTTTGCCAGTTGGTCTCCAGTACCTCAGACAGGTGATTCCTATCTTGTATCTGGCATTTCTAGTTGTTCACAGGAAGAGTATTTTTGGTCATGAGTTATTGCACTGCATCGAGGAGAAGCAGAAGCAGCCCATTTATGTATTTTTATTATCATTCATTTATTAATTCAATACATATACATTGACCAATTACTATATGCTGGACAGTATTGTAGGCACTGGGGATTTAACAGTAAAGTTGTTTTTTTAAAATCATCTGACATTAAGATCACACAGTAAAGTTTTTGAGAAAGAGAAAATTGTTATCCTTATATAAATTATTTTTCTAGTATATAAAGAATAAATGAAATAAATAACTAAACTATATGACATGCTAAGTAATGATAATTATTAAGTAAAAAACTTAAACAGAAATATTAGAATAGGAGTCACAAAATATTAGTGGGTAGGATTTGCTATACTGTGAGGTAGTCAGAAAATGCATCACTGAGAAGATACATTTGAATAATCAACCAAAGGATGTGAGGGGGTAAGCCATGCACATATCTGGAGGAAGAATAACCGAGACACAGAGAAATATTTTTCATACTTTTTTAGGTGAGAGTATGTCAGGGGTCATGTAAAAAGTGGACAGGAGCAATGGTTTTTATGTGACCATGGCATTAAAAATTGTTAGAGTTGAGCACTATTAGAGGGAAGCTGGAAATAATGGATATTGTTTGAAAATTAGTGAGTATGAGATGGAGATTACAGAAAGTTTTAAAATGATGGTAATGACAAGGTCTATGGTATGGCCATCAGAGTTAACAGCTGAGATAGATTAAAGGATGAGATTCCTAGAAGGAAATTGGCCAATTGGTCCATTTAGGAGCCAGTAGATTGGAAGGATCATCTCTGTGGATGTCAAAATCTCCAAGAAGTATGGCAGAACCAATTTGAGTGACAGTGAGCCAGGAGCAGGCACATTTAAGGTACAAGAGGAAATGATCCTGGAAGTAGTGAAGATTTTTGCAAGGAGAAGTGGAATCTGGCATGGTCATATTGAGATTAGAAACTAGGAATAATCACAAACTGAAGCAGAGTATGAGCTGGAAGTATCAGGGAGAGGCATCCAGAATGAAATCTTATCTGTAGGTCTTCTGCATGAGAACTATGGGAGAAGAATAAGCCTCATTTAAGGGGAAACATGGAGAGGAGAAACAGGAAAGCAATAAAAGAAAGGAAATGTTCACATAAGACATTGGAAGGTAGAGGATTCCGCTTATTATTGACTTGAGATCCAGAGAATCTAATGAAAGGGGATTTGGGGTGTGTTTGTGTGGGATGAGATTTATGATGAACACAGAAAAGTTGTAGTGCTTGAGGGATTCAAAACATAAACATTCTCTTAAAAACTGGCAATTGAAATATCTTCAAATTCAGGGAACTCACAAATCTTCTGGGCTTGCTATGGAATATTTTGGAAAAGCCTAATCCACTATACTGTTATCTGCAAATAGAGAATTTTTTTTACTG
>VBSM01000256.1:133821-146816 GCA_008086735.1 Cheirogaleus medius
GTTTGGGTAAATTTCTGTCCCTAAATTCTGAGATATCATTGTTTTCCTTCCAAAAAGGATTTTCATTGCATGAAGTACATGACAAGCAGTCTTATGAGGTAATTTCTATTCCACAAAGGCTGCACTAATTTGCAGTCCCACCAGCAGTGTAAGAGTGTTCCTGTCCCTCCACATCCTCGCCAGCATTTGTTGTTTTGGAATTTTTTGATACAGGCCATTCTCGCTGGGGTTAGGTGGTATCTCATTGTGGTTTTGATTTGCATTTCTCTGATGATTAGAGATGTTGAGCATTTTTTATATGTTTGCAGGCCATTATTCTTTCTTCTTTGGAGAAGTTTCTGTTAATTTCCATTGCCCATTTCTTAATGGGGTTGTTTGATTTTTTTCTTTTTAATCCTTTTAAGTTCTAGATAGATTCTTGTTATTAGACCTTTATTAGAAGGGTAGAGAGCAAATATTTTCTCCCACTCTGTGGGTTGTCTATTTGCTCTGATGATAGTTTCCTTGGCTGTGCAGAAACTTTTTAATTTGATGAGATCCTATTTGTTTATTTTTGCTGCTGGGGCAATTGCCCTGGGGGTCTTCCTCAAAAATTCTTTGCCTAGACCAATGTCTGATAGGGTTTTCCCAACATCTTCTTCAAAGGATTCTTAAGATTTCATGCCTTAGGTTTAAATCTGTTAGTCATCTTGAGTGAATTTTTTTGTGAGAGGTGAGAGGTAGGGATCCTGGTTCAATCTTCTGCATGTAGCTAACCAGTTTTCCCAGCACCATTTATTGAAGAGGGATTCTCTTCCCCATTGTATATTTTTATCTGGTTTATCAAAGATTAGGTTACCATATACTGAGGGTTTCATCTCTGGTATCTCAGATCTATTCCAGATATCGATGTTTCTGTTCTTGTGCCAGTCCCTGGCTGATTTAACTATTATTGCTTTATAGTACAAGATGAAGTTGGGAAGACTGATGCCTCCCAGTTTGTTCTTTTTACTTAAAATTGCTTTGGCTATATGAAGTTTTTTCTGGTTCCATACAAAGTGAAGAATTATTTTTTCTAGTTGTGTAAAGAATGCTGATGGATGAAAACTTCAATGACTTTTTTAAGGTATTCAAAATTGCACATTTGTAAAATGCTGCCTTGGTTCCATAATTTAGCTAAATCATTTTTTGTATGTCAAATAACATGCTTATTTTTCTGTAACATGAAATAAAGTACAAAATACAGACTCTTAAGCAGTATCTAGTACCGCTAATGTTTGCAACCCTAGTGGATATGTATGTTATGTGGCTTCATGATAAACAATTATGTTCAAATAATTAGTAATGTTATTTTTTAAAAGCCTAGGAGAATGTCAAAGATTTAAGGGGCAATTGAAATAAAATTTGATAGTATTGCTGAAAAAAATTTCTCTTGTCATTATTTTTTAATTATTCGATTCCTAGTAAATATAAAATTCAACACACTTTAATTTACATTTTTGATACTGGGCTGCCAACTCAGAATTGACGAGAAACAGAGTGTGAGAACATCAATTTCTGAGCCCCATTAAAGCTTTTTTTTATAACATTAAGTTACCCCTTTCTGTAAAGTTATATCCCTTAAATTTATTGTCCAAGAATATTTTTTGACATATTTATTCTTAAGCTTGACTTTATGAAAATAGTTTAGTATTTTATTTTCCATCAGAAACCACCACTAATCTCTTCCATAATTTCCTCATGGCATTTTTTACCTCCTTATTCCTGAAAGTGTAAATCAAAGGATTGAGCAAGGGAATCAGGATGGTGTAAACTACTGTCACAATTTTCTCAGAGGAGAAAGCAGATGGAGGTCATGAGTATAAATATATGCATGGGACAAAGAACAAAACCACAAAAGCAATGTGAGATACACAGGTAGACAGAGCTTTTCTCCGCCCTTTAGAACTATGAGTTCTCAGAAAGAACAGCATGACAGCATAGGAGACAAGCAACAAGGAGAAGATTATGATGCAGAAAAACCCACTGTTGGCCACTGCAAAAAGTCAAAAGATGTGAGTGTCAGTGCAGGCAAGTGCCAGTAATAGATGCAAGTCACAAATGAAGTGATCAATGATATTGGGACCAAAAAAGGGCAACGGGAAAATAAAGAATATTTGTGTCATGGAATATAAGAAGCCCCCTGTCCAGGCTGCCCCAATGAGAATGCCACAGAGCCTGCCGTTCATGATGGAAAAGTAATGCAAAGGCTTGCAAATGGCCGCATACCGATCATGGGCCATGGCTGTGAGGACAATCACCTCTGCCCCACTAAGGAAATGTTCAGCAAAAAGCTGCATCATGCAGCCTTCAAAGGAGATTGTTTTCCTCTCAAAGAGGGAGTCCATGACCATCTTAAGGGTGATGACGGAGGAGAAGCATTCATCTAGGAAGAACAGGAAAGCCAGGAAGAAGTACATGGGAGACCCCAGTAGAGCAGGGTTGCTGAGAATGGTTACTATAATTAGCATATTGCCAAAAATCGTGGCAATGTAGACAAACAAAAATACAACAAATAATATTTTCTGAATGTTTGGATTCTGTGAAAGCCCCAGGAGGATGAACTCAGTTACAAAGCTTTGATTTTGCATGATTTCCAAGGAAAGGATGAAATCCCCAACAGTGATCAGCATGTAACATCAGCGGTTATGACAAAGAAATATTTTCTTCAGTTCAATTGATAATTTTATAGTCATCAATAAGTTGGTGTATCCATATACAAAATTATCTTAAGTGTTTCTGTTGTCACTGAGAACACCAAATTAGAAACTGTTGAGGGTAGTAGTGAAAGGTCAGGCAAAATTCGATTGGATTAAAATTATTGAATGCCTTTAAGGGGGCCATAGTTTCAATATGGGGGAAGGCAAGCATCCACATGTGGTAAAGAAGAGAAATAGTTTTCATCTCAAGTGTCAGCTTTGATAATTTCCTGGTGGCTCCTGGAGTGAATTGTTGAGAAGGGTTCTGAAGCCACCCCCAAATTATAAGGAATGGAGGACTGTAATTTATTAGTGATGCCTGCCATTGTTGGCATGGAATGGAAGCAGGGGTGACCAGCATGACATCATAACCTGGAGACTGCCTCACCTACAAAGAGAGGAAGAAATAACATGCAGTTCAAATGCTATTTGAAAATCATGGCTACTCCTCACATATGTCTTAATGTCTGAACTGCATCAGGCATTTAAATGAATTTAGTCATTCTTGATGAAAGAGAATGATCTGTGTAAAATTCCTAGCTATAAATTTAATATATAAATAGTATGCACTAAATATTGAGTTTATATTTAATCTGGCATTTTAAAATGAGAAGTTTATATAAGTAATAATGCTAATAACAGAGTATTGTCATGGTGACTAAGTGTAGTAAGGTGGGACTCAAGACCCACTGCCTAGAACACAGTCTGTGATAGTCCCATCATCCTTGTTTGATTGGTGGGAGACTTATGCTTAAAGAGGCTAAGTTCAAGCAAACAACAGATGTTTGATCTGGGGTTTGAACACAGAACCTCTGGTCCCAGTTCCCACTGGATCAAATGAGAGGAGTGGGATTTTCATTTTTCAGCAAAAACTTCAGAGCAGGAGTGATCTTTCTACCAGCACGTACATTTGCATATACAAATAGGCAAAGAAGAGAAACAAGTTGCTTATAAGACAGAGTCTTGAGACTTTAAAATTATTTGCCAGTTATTTACACAATGTGGTCAGGTCTGATCAGGTATAACTACTAAAGATACATATGTTTCAAATTTATCTGATATTATTGTAAAGCAGAGAGGTGTGTATATATTAATAGCTTACCTGCTCATCTCCCAGGATTATCATGTGTGTCAAATTTGAAAATGTGAAATGTTTCTTATCATAACATGTCCTTATCAATTGTAGTTACTAGTAACTCAGTTACAAAGCCATTCACCTTACCCAACGAAAGCTTCAGAATGAGTCATCCAGATAATGATCCAGCCATTGACTTTATTTTCCACAGGTACACACAGCATCAGAGGATGATTGTATCATCATCTATATGCATAACTGAAATGCATCAATCAAATAGCACATATATATGTCTGTGTGTGTTAACATTTACACATGTATACATATATATGTTTGTCAAAAATAGGTGAACAAAATAAACATGGGATTTATAGTGAGGCTACAAATAAGCTGAATTTCTATGAATGCCACTTAGAGTTAACAGAAATAATCAAATGTTAATAAAACTAACAAATACACAATTGTGTATGTTTAGTATCTGTCCTTTGGCTTACTTTAAAACAACTACTTCTCATTAGGTATCTGGGTCATTCCTATTGGTGTCTGCACGATGAACCCTATATCCATTTATAAGTCGTTGGGAAGAAAACTAGAGTTCAACCAAATCCTATAAGGTCATGGGATCAGTCAACGCCCACTTGTTAAAAATATGAATATATGACCCAGCAGTGCTCAGCTTAGCTTTGGACCAAAGCAGAAATAACAATGAAGTTAAATGAGTAAGAACATCTCCTCCAGACTCATAGAGACCTGGGTTCAAATCCAGAATCTTCTACTGGGGGCAAACATGTTACTGAAAATTCTTCCATTTCTCAAAACCTCTGCTGCCACTACTGCTAACCCCAACTCTAAAAATTTATTCTGAAGGTGAAATGAGATGAGGAAGTTTTATAACGAAAGATTGTGCCATGTGTTTTATAATAGTGAAGCTTGAGGAACATCTACAATATCCAACGATAGGAAGAAGTTTATCTAAATGAAGCTATTACAAATTAATATCACATGGTTCATAGGGAAAATAAAGAGGAAATATTTAAAATCAGGTATAAGAAGAATGTCTATTGATAGAGTTCTTGTGAGAATCAGATAAGGCAACATGCTCAAAAACATTGATGTATTAACAAGCACAGAAGGTCATGATGAGTGGTGAGAACAAGCTCCTTGAGTGATTGACAGAGAACACAAGTTATAATATCTTCAGCCTTAATTCCTACTTTACCATGACCAGCCTGTGTTCCCTCATCCTCTTTTTAAGTTACAAATGTAATATATGATGTTTGGTCTTTGTCAGTACCAAATTATATTTTTAATATGTACAACACATTTAACCTCCTTAGCAATTCCTGAATAAATTCCACTAGCATCCACTTGTATTTCATATAGCTTCATTGTACAAATCCTGATGGGTGCAGGGTGCATAGTCTGAGGGTGGACATGCTTGATATTCTGACTCTGGTGGGGCAAAGGCAATATATGCAACCTAAACATCTGTACTCTTGTAATATGCTGAAATAAATAAAATAAATAAAAAAACCCCAAACAACCTTAATTGGATGTGTGGTGGAAAGGAATACAGGCTCGTTAGTAATCGAATAATTACATGATTCTTAATCTCTCCATTTTCTTTATCCAGGGTTTTCTAAGAGCATTTTAGGATTAAAATATTCAGTGGCTATAAACAACCCTTTATTCTTTTCATATGAAAAGGATATTTTAAGGTAGTGTTAAAAGTTTGGAAACAGAGACTATAGTGTCCTCATGGTTTATGATCATATGATTTATGATTTTAAATTGCTTACAAGGTAATTGTCCAAGGGCACTATGTTGCCCCAGATTGAATACTGGAACAAAAAATGACACAAATTGAAAAATTAGTGCAATGTGAATAAAGTATGATATTCATTTAATAGTAACATATCAATATTCATTTAATAGCCTTGACAAACAAACACATGGTAATGTGAGATGACAATCGTAAGGGAAACTAAGTGAGTAGTACACAGGAATTCTCCAAGGTATCTAGCAACTTTTTTTTAATCTAAAATTACTCCCAAGAAAAAGCTAATTAAATACAAAATAAATTGTCAATTTCTGCTAGTAATACACTAGCAATCCCAGCTTCACAATGCACTAGCCATGTGTCATTGAACAAACCACCATGCCTCAGCCCCCTGTACTGTAAAATATATAGTCATGCTTGTTCAAGCTGCTTAACCCATGAAAGTAAAACAGACTGTTATTATTAATGTGTTTTGCAAAGTAGAAATCAAATATTGTTGTTGGCATTAATTTTAAGCAGCATTTCCCTATAGACATAAAGTGGTTTGGAAAACTGAATCAGTCATAAGACTATAATATGTTTTTTACATCATGATATTTTTCAATTATACATATTCTTAAATTGCAATGGAACTGCTTTATCTGTGTAATCTTTTTGAAAATCATATTAGCAAATAATTTCAGAATCATCCACAAGTTTGTGTTTTATTTATACAAGTAACCCCAACTCTAAAAATGTATTCTGAAGGTGAAATGAGATGAGGAAGTTTTATAACGAAAGATTGTGCCATATCTTTTATAATAGCGAAGCTTGAGGAACATCTACAATATCCAATGATAGGAAGAAGTTTATCTAAATGAAGCTATTACAAATTAATATCACATGGTTCATAGGGAAAATAAAGAGGAAATATTTAAAATCAGAAGACTCCACTCTGTTATGAGACACATGATTTCTTACCCTTAAGGTCCTTCCCTGTGCCATTTGTTAGAATGTCATTGTATAAAGAGCAAATGCTGTATTCCTTTATTTTTATTTCAGAGTAATACAGAGGTACAAATGTTTGGTTACAGGACACTTGCACTTTAATGTTTATAGCAGCACAATTCACAGCACAATTCACAATCTTAAAGATGTGCAAAAACCCAAATGCCCACCAATACATGAGTGGATTAATAAAATGTGCTATATGTATACTATGCAGTACTCTCCAGCCATTAAAAAATAGTGAACTAATACTTTTTTAGTAACCTGTTGGAACTGGAGACCACGCTGCTGTATTCTGTATCAATAACTCTGTAAATGGCAGCACTTGAATTTCCCACGTTACATCAGTGTTCTTTAAACAGCCTCAGAAAATTCGGCTTTTTAAAAATTTTTTCAAATGTATTTTATTTTATTTTTTTTCATGTGTTTGTACCTTTTTTCTGTATTTTTTAATTTCAGCATATTATGGGGGTACAAATATTACAGTTACGTATATTGCCCAGGCCCCTCCTCCCCCCTCGAGGCAGAGCCTCAAGCGAGACCATCCCGCAAACATTGCACATCTCACTCATTATGTTTGTTTATACCCATCCCCTCCTCCCCCCTCCCACCCTCCTGACACCCATATCTCAAGAATGGAAAAACAGGCACCACATGTACTCACCAGCAAATTAGTATTACCGGATCAACACCTAAGTGGACATATAGGAAAATTCTGCTTTTTAATCTAAAACATCGATGGGGAGAGCAACAGAGGATAAATGATAAATGAGAATGTTTTAGAAGGAATAAATAGAATGCTATTGGGGAGCAAGGACAAAAATATGCACTTGTTGCATTTCTAAGTTTTTCAGATTTAAGTTGAATATGAAGGGCTGAAGGTAGGTCTAATTTCATTAGACCTGAAGTAATTAGGAGCTGCTACTGCCCTCCCCCATTAAGCAAACAGGAATTTGCATTCTAACAGCTGCTGTTTATTGGACACATTATGTACAGAGTGCTGTTCTATGGACCCCACATGTATTATTTCATTTTTTTCATAATTTTTTAGCTTTGTAATGTTATTATCCTCCTTAAGTATGAGAAGCCTAAGGGCCAGAAAGGTTACTAGCCCAAGTGTGCATAGTTCTTAAGTGATAGGATCATGGATTGTATTAAACTTTATAGGGGGACCACAACACCCACACTTTGAAGCACAACGTCACAATTTGAAATCCTCTCTTAAAATGCAAAAATGTGAATTATAAATCTCACCATTTACCTGTTCATTGAAAATTCTGGTGATGGTTATCTCCCACTCTCCTTGGAGAAAAGTCCATTCAGGGGCTGGCCAAAACATGAAGGTTGTTTCCAAACCTTCCTCCACATCTAAGAGAGACAGGAAGCATGTTTTGAGGAAGAGGTAGAGAATGTCCCCGGCTGCTTACCAAGTGCCGTCTTCTACAGGGTTATAGAAAAATAAATAAACAAAAGTTTCATCCTTGGTTTCCCAGTACAATTTAAAGACATTTCCCTGAGAGGTCATGAGCCTGTAGAATTGCTTCTCACCTTCCCCCAGGGCTGGAAATCTCTCATGAGTATGATTTTCCAGTTTTATGTGGATTCACTTGTTCAAGTGCTTCGGGAACTGTTATGTCTCTGATGAATCGCAGAGGTTTTTTTTTGCTTTTGCTTTTTTAATTTCTCCTGGGTTTCTTTTTGAAGATGCTTTCATTTTCTTTCATGTTCAGCAATAGGACACTGTGTATACTGTGATGGAATATGTAGCATCTCTGCAGAATTAGGGCAACTGTGCTTACTAAATAAAGAGTTGAGATCTGGGATAAGACAGTATGAATCCACAAGGACAGTGTACATTGTTTTGGGACTATGGTAGCAATGAGTACTTTTTTAAGGATAACATTTTATGTATAAGTATGCAAAGATTCATAGGTTAATTAAAATTTTATTTGTTCCTCTCTGAAACTGATCTTGAGATTCCAAGAATTTAAAACTAAAAGCACCATTTGTAGAGATTAAACGGTTTTATTTATTTATTTATTTTTGAAAAGAAGATATATCCTTTCTGTTTAAGAAAAATGTGGCACTGAGACTGAAACCTGAAGTATAATTTTAACTTAGCTCATCAGGGCCAGGAATAACACCAAACTATTTGTTGCTTTAGATAGTCTTTCAAGTATTTTATCCTACCCATTTCTATGTCTATTTACATCCCACAGAAAAATGCAAAACTGAAATGCGTTAAGGCCCAGAAACACCATCATTACAATAGTCAGTGGAATTAGGAGAAAAGTGTTATTTTCTTTTAATTGAAGTTTTATATGTGTATCGTGACACAGAATAATCACCTTTTATGGAACAGAGTCCTAGTCAGAGGGATATTTTATAAATATCACTCATCAAGAAGACTTTAGAAATTCATTCTGGGGCCCTGGTTCTGACTTTAAGCCACAGTTAGCATCTTCTACTTCATTCTATGCCTTTCTAGGCTTATTATTTGTTTCTGTTAAAAGACAACTGCACGTGTATGTTTTTAGCAGTTCAATTCACAATCGCAAAGATGTGTAAATAATCCAAGTATCCATCGATACATGAGTGGATTAATAAAGTGTGGTATAGATATAACATGGAGTACAACTCAGCCATAAAAAATGATGAGCTAATACTTCTTGTATTAACTTGGATGGAACTATAGTCCATTATTCGAAGTGAAGTATCATAAGAATGGAAAAAGCAAACAGCACATAAACTCCCCATTAAATTGGACTTATCGATGAACACTTATGTGAACATATGGAAATGACATTCATCAGAAACAAAGCAGGAGGGAGGAAGCAGGAGGGGATGGGTAAATCCACACCTAGCGAGTACAATGCACACTATTTGGTGGATAGGCACACTTATACCTTTGACTCAAACTGTACAAAAACAATTTACATAAGCAAAACATTTGTACCCCAGCAATATTATGAAATATAAAAATAAAAATTAATAAAAATAAAATAAATGCAAAAAAAGAAAAAGTATGGAATATAATAATATAAGAAATATTATTCTTGCACCATTATCAAAAAATTGGGCTGAATTATTTTTAAAGTTTATATCAGAGAAGAGAAAGAGATAGAGAGAGTCACCTCCTAGGATAAAAAACAAGAGGTAGGAGCATAGGAACTTGCCGTTCCAGAATTTATCCAATATTCTACTCACCCTACTGATTAAAATTCCACTTTCAGCAATTATTAAAGTACAAAATTTATACTAAGTGTTCGAGGATTGATGCCACAGTTTCTGGGAAACTTCTTTTGTTCCTTAGAATTCTTTATTCCTCAGCCCTTACCAAAATTTTTACAATCCAGAGCCTTAAGAAATGTTCTGTTATCCAGTGAATCTAGTCTTCCATATGTATGATTCTGACCTTTTCTAATTACCAAAGGCAGATATTCAACACAGGTACACATCCATGTACATTTTAGAATTGGCTTGTCAATTTATGTGAAGCAATGTTTTGTCGTAGGTGAGGAAGGGTTGGGTGGGTATTAACTCATCACAAAATTGTTATCTCTAAAATTAAGACCTCTCCTGCGTTGTGCAGAGTCAGCCTAATATTTTCTACTGCAGGTCTGTTTACATAATCTGTTTGATGTAAAAAAATAAACAATCTCAGTGAAGAATAATGAGTCAGTGTCAGATGTGGTGATTTATTGATGGAGATTTAGAATTGTGAGCAAAAAGGAGGCACCTAGGTATTTGTATAATGTCCAATCAGAGCACATGAAGATTCTGCTGGTGTCCAGGCATCTGTCTTTGTATTCAGGTCCAGGAACTGTGTCATCTTGTCCTCTACAGATCCTGCTTATGTCAAAATAATGTATTTGCAATTTATTAGTACTATTTTTTTAAATTTTATTTTACTTCATTACTCATAATGCTTTATTTTTTATTGGGCTTCTCATGAATTCTAGCTTCCAGTGACTCTCTCAAATATACTATCTTAATAATGACCACAGACACAAATCTAATGAACAAAGTATATAGCAAAATGTGAATAATTCTTTTCTTGTCTATGTCAAGTCTCTCTTCCACATACCACCACCAGGAGAGGGGATAGATAAAAGACCAGACTGAGGATAAGGAGAAGTGGTTCGACTCATGCAAGGCACATCCCTCATCACAGATGGCTTAAGACCAAGACAGAGTGTTACCATATCCAATGGAATGAAGAGAGAACACCAATTAGGATCAAATATGGGAGCAGGGATCCTGAGATAAAAGTAGGGAGAGTAGGTAAGAGGCAAATAAATAATCCAGGTGAAAGACGATGACAGCTTGGAACTAAGTGACAGATCTAGAGTGACTGGAAGTGTTTGAATTTGGGATATACGTGAAGGTTTAATCAGTAGGATTTCCTGATGGACTGGATATGGGGTATGACATGCAGAGATGAAATGTGTCATCAGCTAAGCTAGCAAGTGTTGTGAGTAGAGTAGGTTTGGGAATGGGAGCAGAACCAAGAGTACATCGTTAGATTTGTTCGGTTTGAGAAACCTGTTAGTCATTGAGGTGGCAGTGCCATGGAAGAAGTTGGATTTCCAGGTCTTAACCTCAAAAAAGAAAGTCTTGGCTATACATATTAATTTGAGAATCTTGGTCATGTTAGGAGACTATGTCCATGAAAACTGGGTTAAATGTTGCTGCTGGATTTCTTGAAATGAGCAATGAACAGTGACTATTGAATTTAGTGACAGAGGGGTCGCTGGTGTCCTAGACAGTAATTTACTAGTTTACTAACATGTCTGACAATGTGTGGGGTGTAAGGAAGTCCCTATCCATAGTGAGGGAGACAGAATGAGCACATAAGAAACAATGCATGCATGATATAGGTTCCAGAATGGGAAAATAGCAGTATGATCTACAGATTTCAAATATGAAATGAGCTAGACCTTGACCTGAGAATTTAGAAAATTTTAAATTTATAAATTTGCAACTTATAAAATGAGCAACAAGGGTAACAGCATTAGCAAGGCGTGAAGACAAAAAAGCATGGTGTACATAGTTGACTATGTACACCATATGGACTTTGACATCACAAAAACTTGGATTATATTACAGATCTTTCAGGGATGTAATTAAGTAGAGGATATACACTCTCTCTTAATCTCAGTTGTTTTATACAGAGTAGATATTAAACATATTAAATGTCTAGCATTATGGTTTAAATTTTAATATTTAAACATATGACATTAAAATATAATAAAATAGTAACTTAAATTATATTTAAATATTTATTAAACTTATAATGTTTTTCATGTTGCTTATATCTCATAGAGTTAGTCACATACACCCCTGCTGGCCCTAGGTCCAAGGTGCCTTGCATACATGCACTCAAGTACACTGGCTATAAGAGTGATCTTTACCTGTGTAATATCCCTGATTTTTCACATTACAGTAATTTCTTAAGTCTGAGTACCTATTATATGACAGACAACCTTTCTGTGCCCCAGTTTCATTTTCTATAAAATGACAAACTAATGTTACCTATTTCAAAAGGCTTTTGTAAGCATTACATGATTTTATCAATGCAAAAGGCTTAGATCAGTATCCCCATTTCTCTTCCCAGGATGTGGATAATGATACTGAGCACAAACTACCTTCAGACAGGCCCCCCACTTCTGCATGGATCCCACAGACCTGTGCTTACATACACTGCTACTGAGTGCTCACCTGGTCTGCAGGATATCCGCTGAATACTCCCCAACACACAGCAGACTGTGACATTTTGAAATGATTTTAAAAGACAAGTCTTCCAAAACCATTTCCTAAAACAGCCTATAGTTTTAACCAAAAGCAAAATAATTTAAATAAAATATAAGGGTTTTCAGTGTTATTTTTATATATTAGGAAAGTAAAGCATGGCCCATGAAAAATATTTTATATACAGTGATAAAATGTTTAAAGTCAAAGGATCACTCCCAACCACAAGCACTAGTGATGGATAAAATTAGCTTGACTTAATCATTATGCAATTATACATACCTCAAAACATCACATTGTAGCCCACACATATATTTAATTATTAATTGTCCATTAAAAGTTAAGAAATAAAAAACACTTTAGTGCATGTTCTTTAGAGGGTCATTTGTAGATGTATTGTATATGTACAATGTATATGTATTTTACTTTTTATAAAAGTATAGAAAATATGATGCATGAAATTTTATTTTTATTTTTATTTCTTTTAGATAGGGTCTCACGCTGTCACCCAGGCTGGAGTGCAGTTGCATGATCATAGCTCACTGGGCTCGAGCAATCCTCCTGCCTCAGCCTCCTGAGCAGCTAGGACTACAGGCACATGCCACTACACCTGTCTAATTATTTTCTCATTTGATTTTCTTTCTTTCTTTCTTTCTTTCTTTCTTTCTTTCTTTCTTTCTTTCTT
>VBSM01000256.1:177891-192015 GCA_008086735.1 Cheirogaleus medius
GCGGAGAGATAGGAACACTCCTACACTGCTGGTGGGACTGCAAACTAGGTCAGCTTCTGTGGAAAGCAATATGGAGGTACCTTAAAGCGATCCAAGTAGATCTACCATTTGATCCAGCAATCCCATTACTGGGCATCTACCCAAAAGAACAAAAGTCACACTATGAAAAAGACACCTTCACTCGAATGTTTATAGCAGCACAGTTCACAATTGCAAAGTTGTGGAATAACCCAGGTGCCCATCAATACATGAGTTTATCAACAAAATGTGGTATATGTATACCATGGAGTACTATTCAGCTTTAAGAAACAATGGTGATATAGCACCTCTTGTATACTCCTGGATACAGCTGGAACCCATTCTACTAAGTGAAGTATCTCAAGAATTGAAAAACAAGCACCACATGTACTCACCAGCAAAGTGGTATTAACGGATCAACACCTAAGTGGACATATAGGAATAACATTTGTCGGGTGTTGGGCGGGTGGGAGGGGGGAAGAGGGGATGGGTTATAGAAACATAATGAGTGAGATGTGCAACATTTGGGGTATGGTCATGTTTCAGGCTCTGCCTCGAGGGGAGAGGGGGGCATGGGCAATATACATAACTGTAATATTTGTACCTCCATAATATGCTGAAATAAAAAAATAAATTAATTAAAAAAATGTCACTTCTTTACTGAGATTGGTCATATAACATATTTTACACTTGCAAATTAAAAGAATGAGTAAAAACCATATTGGTCATGGGAAAGCAGAAATTTGGCGTGAAGATGTTATTTCTTCTTTGTGTCAATGACTCTGGGAGCTTGTTCTCACCACACATCATGTGATTGTTACTGCATCAATGTTTTTGAGTGTGTTGCCTTATCTGATTCTCACAAGAACCCTATCAATAGACATTTTTCATATACCCATTTACAGAAGTGGCAGCTGTGGCTTTGAGAATTTGAAGAATTTGAAGTAACATGTTGCAACCCAGTAGAAGATCCTGGATTTGAACCCAGGTGTATGTTAGTCTGGAGCTGATATTCTTACTCGTGTTACTTCATTGTCTTTCCTCTATGGTCCTAGGCTAAGCTGTGTAGTACTGGGTCATATGTTGATATTTTTTGCATGTTAATAAGTAGGCGTTCACTGGTTCCAAGACCTTAATATGACTTGTTTGAACTCTTGTGTTCCTGGCAACAAATTATAACTGTATAAAGGAATCACAGTACAGAAACCAGTAGGAATGACCCTGGAAACATAATGGAAGTGGTTGTTATAAAGCCACAAGACAAATATTAATGCACACAATTGTGTATTTGTCAGTGTATTAATATTTGATTGTTTTTGTTAACTCTAAGTGGCATTCATAAAATCAGCTTGTTTGCAAGTCTCCCAATAAATCTTATTTTTCTTTTATTTAACTATTTTTTGACATACATATATGTATACATATACAAATGTTAACACATGAAGGCACATGCATGTGCTATTTGATGGATGCATTTCAGTTATACATATAGGTGAGGATACAATCATCCTGTGAAGATGTGTCTACATGTAGAACATTAAGTCAAAAGTTGGATAATATCTGGATGACTGATTCCTTATGTGTATAAGGTGGATGGCTTTGTAACTGAGTTACTAGTAACTACAGTTGATTACGGCGTGTTATCATAAGCAACATTTTCACATTTTCAAATTTGACCCTTACTGTAAGCCTGATGAGCATGTAAGCTATTAATATATACATACTTCCCTGCTTTACAATAATGTCAAATTAATTTTAAACATTTATATCCTTAGCAGTTGTACTTGATCAGACCTGACCACATGGTGTAAGTAATTGGCAATTAATTAATAAGAGCTCAAGGCTCTGTCTTATAAGCACCTTGCTTCTCGTCCTTGCCTATGTGGTGGCTGCTGGTTTGTACAAGTAAGTGCTTTTAGAAAGGTCAACCCCTCTCTGAAGTTCTTGCTGAAAAGAAAAATCCCACTCGTTTCCCTGTGATTCAGTGGGTTCTGGAGGCAGAGTTTCTGTGTTCAAACGCCAGGTCAAGCATCTGTAGTTTGCTTCAACTTAGCCTCTTTGAGCATGAGTTTCCCACCAATAAATCAGGGACAATAGGACAATCACAGACTGCACTCTAGGCAGTGGGTCCTGAGCCCCACCTTACATCACTTAGTCACCATGTTGACATTGGTATTGGCATTACTATTTTTATAAATTTCTCTTTTTAAAGAACAGGTGAAAAATAAACTCAATACATAGTGCGCACTATTTATGTATTAAGTTTACAGCTAGGAATTTTCCACTGATCATTCTTGTATAAAGAATGACTAAATTCATTTAAAAGCCTAATACAGTACAGACTTTCAAAGACTTATTTGAGGAGTAGCCATGATTCTCCAGTGGCCTTTAAACTGTATGTTATTTCTTCTTCTATGTGTATATAAGGCAGTCTCCAGGTTAGAGTGTCATGCTCGCCATCCCTGCTCCCCTTCCATGCCGGTGGCGGCATCACTAATAAATTACAGTCCTCCTTTCCTCATAACTCTGAGGTGGCTTCAGAATGCTTCTCAGTAATTCACTCCAGGAAGCCTCTAGTAAATGATCAAAGTTGGCACTTGAGATGAAAACTACTTCTCTTCTCTATGACATGTGGGTGCTTTCCTTCCCCCTATTTGAAACTTGGCCATTTTTAAGGCATTCAATAATGTATCTCCACCCCAATTCTGCCTGACCTTTCAAAACTACCTTCAATGATTTATAATTTTGGGTTCTCAGTGACAACAGAAGCACTTAAGATACTTTTGTATATGGATACACCAACTTATTGATGACTATAATAGTATCAATTTAACCTAAGCACATTTTTCTTTGTCATAACTGCAGATGCTACATGATGATCACCATTGGAGGTGTCACGTTTTCATTGGAAATCATGCAAAACCAAAGCTTTGTAACTGAGTTCATCCTCCTGGTACTTTCACAGAATCCAAACGTTCAGAAAATATTATTTGCTGTATTTTTGTTTGTCTACATCACAACAGTCGGGAGTAACACACTAATTGTATTAAACATCCTCAGTAGCCCTGCTTTACTGGTGTCCCCCATGCACTTCTTCTTGGCTTTCCTATCCTTCCTAGATGCATACTTCTCCTCTGTCTTCCCCCCAAAGATGATTGTGGACTTCCTCTATGAAAAGAAAACCATTTCCTTTGAAGGCTGCATGATACAGGTTTTCGCTGAACACTTACTTAGTGGGGCAGAGTTGTTTGTCCTTACAGCCATGGCCTGTGATTGGTATGTGGCCATTTGGAAGCCTTTGCATTACTCTCCCGTCATGAAGCGCACGGTCTGTGGCATTCTGATTGGGGTATCCTGGGCAGGGGTCTTCTTGCATTCCATGATACAAATACTGTTTATTTTTCAATTGCTCTTCTGTGGTCTCAACATCATTGATCACTTTGTGTGACTTGCATCCATTACTGGCGCATGCCTGCACCAATACTCACATCTTTGGCTTTTTTGTGGTGGCCAACACTGGGTTTTTCTGCATCATAATCTTCTCCTTGTTGCTTGTCTCCTATGCTGTCATCTTGTTCCTTCTGAAAACACCTAGTTCCGAAGGGCGGACAAAAGCTCTGTCTGCCTGTGGATCTCACATTACTGTTGTGGTTTTGTTCTTTGTCCCATTCATATATGTATGCACATGACCTCCATCTGCTTTCTTTTCTGACAAAATGGTGGCAGTATTTTATACCATCCTAACTCCCCTGCTCAATCCTTTGATTTATACATTTAGGAATAAGGAAGTAAAAAATGCCCTGAAGAAAGTATGTAAGAGATTAGTGGTGGTTTCTGATGGAAAATAAAATATTAACCTTTTTTTTATCATGTCAAGATTAAGACAAAAAATCAAAAAATATTCTTGGACAAAATATTTAAGGGTTATACCTGTACAGAAAGAGGTAACAAGGTTATAACAAAAGCGTTAATGGGGTTTAGAAAATGATGTTTGCACCCTCTGATTCTCATCAACTCTGAATTGGCAGCCAGGTATCACATGTGTAAATTAGAATGTGTAGAATTTTATATTGACTTAGAGTCTAATACTAAAAAACAGAATGAAAGAGAAATTATCTCCTCATACTGCTTGTCAATCACTTCATGCTTTGAAAAACCTTTTTTGGAAGGAAGACAACAATATCTCAGAAATCAGGGACAGAAATGTACCTAAACTATGCCAATTGAAGGCTATGTTTGGAACATTGATATTCCTGTCTCTGATGAAAAAAAACAGCCAAGACGGAGGAAGACCAGAGACCAGAGCATTCACAGAACCTCAACTCTAGGTGATTCTGTTTCACATGATTCCATTATGTAATGTGAGTCCACTATCAACCACTACAGAATTTGAGTCACTTAGTCAATTTCTTGAGAAACAACATGATTGATGCAGTCATCCTTACACATGAGTTCCTCTTGCGTCAGGTAATCACTCTCTACCAATCAGTTACGGGAGAGAAAGAGGAAGCAGATTGCACAAGGAAGTTAGCAGTGGATATCTCTTATTCAAGCACAATCTAAGGGAACATTAAGAGACCAGGTTACTGGAAAACTGGTACCAAAGCTGTAGATGTAGTGAGCTCACTTTCCCCTACAGAGGAATAGAAGCCAAGGTACCAGAGAGGAAAAGGCAGATTTCAAAAGAGGATTACTTTTCATTTTATTTGAAGATTTGAATTTACTTGACTTAGTCTACCTAGTGAAAATAATTCTATTTAAATAATTATCAAAAAGACCTCACACAAATGTAGAAACATCTTATAAGTCATTCCTGTATTAAAGTTTGTGAGTCTTAGGTTTCCAACTGGCTTCTGTAATAAAATTCTTTGCAGTAAATCCTATAAATTTCTGCTATCACATCAACACTAATAATGTGCCTATTAATTGAGTGTGTATAGACAAAGGCACAGAGTGATATTTTCCTTTTTCTCTTCATATTGTATGACAGTCCCAAAGTAGAAGAGTGTATGATACTAGTTTTTTTTCTCAGAATAGAAATGGCAGAGTACAGGTAAGATTTCAATGATCTTCGTGGGGAAGGCCACGAAAGATTAAGATTAGGATCTAAAACATTATCTGAATAAATGTGTGGATTGCAGCAGACCAAGTGTGAAACAAGGGTTGGGACACGCGGGGGAGCTGTTCCTGCTTCCTTCCCCGGCTTGTCCATCATCTGTCTGTCATCGTAGAAAGGGCAGCTTCTTAATGTCTTCTTCCCTTTACATAGAGATTTTTATTGTTAAGTAGTGCCTTTGTCCCTAAGAAGAAGCTACAGATTGAAGATCTGGTATCATTGGCTCAACTGATTTATAAATTTGTGAATTGAAGATTTCACATACTATAAAACATTATGCTGGCCAGATTGTTGGAAACAACAGTGATTCGTGCGTGATCCATGAAACACTGAAATTCAAACTGATTTTAATTATTTTTCTTCCAACTTCTCATTGTAGTCTCTGGTAATAATATGCAAGGAAAAAAGAAAGTATAATATTTAGCATATGAAAATACAAATATTAAAATACATGTACCTAGCCTTTTGAATTCAAACTAGGTTCATGAACAGAATTTTTCAAAATTCTCCCAACACAGTTTTTGTTTTAGTGTTTCATTTTATTGTCTTTGTTGATTTTGCCTAGGCATGATGAAATTCATTCTAAAAAGTTAAGTGGGTCCATGATCTTAAGATTTTGTTTTCAGTTTACAGGGCAAATCAACTTGGGGAATACACAGTCAACATTTTAGATTCTCCCCCGTGTGTTACACCTATCACTTCTGTTTATGTTCAGTAGACAAAAAATTAGTGACATAGCTACACTGGATGCACAGGGGGTGAGAAAAGTAGGCTGTACCCTGTTGGTCATGACAAGTATCCATCTCTTACTGCACAGGAGGGGAGAATGGGTTTAGTGGACAATTATCAGCCCTGTCTCAGCACCCAACATCAGGAATATCCACAGAAATATTTTGCACTCAAAATAACTCAATTTAACATATATAGACAGCATATTATCGCCAAGTACCATTCTAACTAGCAGTACAAAAAATTTTATATTCACAGAAAACAGTATAGTGGATCATGGTCTTTCAAAACATTCCACTGCAAGTCCAGAAGATTTATGAGTTCCCTGAATTTGAAGATATTGCATGAATTTTTCTCCAACTAGGGACTGCCAGTTTTTAAGAGAATGTTTTTGTTTTTAATCCCTCCAGTACTATAACTTTCATGTGTTTATCATAAATCTCATCTCCCCCCTCAACAAACCAAATCTTCTTTCATTAGATCCTTTGCATCTCAGGTCAATAATAAGCAGAATCCTCTACCATTCAATCTCTTCTGTGAACACATCTTTTCTTTTATTGCTTTCCTGTTTCTCCTCTCCATGTTTCCACTTAAGTGTGGCATGTTTCTTCTCCCGTAGTTCTCACGCTGAAGGCCTATAGATGAGACTTTGTTCTGGTTGCTTCTCACTGCTACTTCCAGCTCATACAGCATCAATGTTCATCAGAAATATTGGGCTACAGGTTTCTTTTTTTGTTGTGTCTTTGCATTTGGTATCAGGGTTATACACGTCTTATAGATGAGTTTGGGAAGATCCCATCCTCCTCAAGATTTTTGAATAGTTTAAGTAGGATCGGTATTAGTTCTTTTTGGAATGCTTGGCAGAATGCTGCAGGAAGCCATCTGGTCCTGGGCATTTCTTTTGGGAGACTTCTTATGATTGCTTCTGTCTTGTGATTTGTTATTAATTTACTGATGTTTGGAATTTCTTTCTGGTTCACTCTTTGTAGGGTGTATGTGTCCAGAAATGTATCTATTTATTCTAGGTTTGCTAATTCATTGGCATATATTTGCTCATAGTGGTGTCTTATGATCTTTTGGATTTTTGGATTTTGCAGTATCAGTTGCAATATTAGCTGATGAAGACAGAATTTTAAATCAGTAGGAAAGAGTAGAATATTGGATAATATCTGTGAAGGAAAATTGTTATCCTCACCTGACAATTTTTCTCCTTGGCTGTGGCTCCCTCTGTCTCTGTCTTTTTCTTTTCTTATTTAAACTTAAAAAATAATTTACCCTGTTTTCCATAACTGTGCAAAAATAATGTTTCTTATATTATCTACCCTACAATCTTATTTTATATTATTCCACTTGGTTCTTCTAACAGAAACAACTAATAAAATATTAAGCAAAGCAGGACATGGAATGAAGTAGAAGATGCTAACTGTGGCTTAGAGTGAGAACCAGGGTTCCATAATGAATTGGTCAAGTCCGTTGCGGAGTGCTATTTATAAAATCTAGTAGCAATTTACATGCAAGCACCATACTTTTGGGAAGAATATAACCAAAAGTCTTTCTCTGTTTCTGATAGAGTTTCTGAAACGACAGGCCCAAAACTCCTGCCTCATAATCTTACCATGAGTGGAGACAGCCTGATGAAAAGTGGAGCCAACACCAAAGGAAGCTGAGCCAACAGACATGCAAAAAATATTGTATGATATCTGAGAGATCATTGTTTCCTGGAATATAGCCTGGGCTTAAAGGCCTACCCAAGTAGAGTAAGATTTCCTCTTAGGGAAATGATAATGAAATGTATTGTCTTCAGTCTCTTACAGAGTTGTTAGGAATATCAGTGAATAAATGAACTTCCAGAACTGTGAGGCTTAGATGGACCTGATACCTTTTGAGGACAGACTCTGTCTGTAGACATTTTTACCTCAATGAAATTCCTTACAGTGAAGAGCTCAAAAAGGTTGCCTAATGAAAGATACATTTACCTTCATCCTATTGCATAATTTAAAACCCCAAATGATAATTTGCTGATATAGAGATATTTATCAGTATATTCCATTTTTGTCTAGGGTGTCATTCCTTGAGATTACGACTTATGCTGAAGTGACAGCAACGATCCCTTCTTTAGATCAGCCCGGCTTACAGATTCTTTGAAACTCTAGCTCCTGACAGTGGCTGAGGAAGCAGGGAGGGAAAAGTGTATTCCCGGAGGTACATGGCAAACTATGGTCAATATCTCCTTCTAACATGGTGTCTTGGTCTCCGAGGCTGATGGAATGCTTTGATCATTCAGAGTTTTTCTTTCCAACACCACTTCCACGCTAACAGGCACTGTTCTATTTATTCCCCAGTGATAACTTCTTATAGCTGCCAATGGTTTCTTGGCAAAAAGCCCAACAGCTGAATTCTACTGCTGAGCCACCAAAACATGGCCCTTATTAGCAGGTCCCAATTTCCCCAACAAAGTGAAAGATGTTCTAACTTATTACAGCATCCACTTTTGCGGTTTTTATGTCCCCAGTGCCCTGCCCAGTCAAGAACTGTGACTGAGGCCTCGTGCCTTTCTTCTATCTATGAATTCATGCCAACTCTCTGCCTTTGCACAGAGGATCTCCCTGAGATCCCTTTTCTCCCCTTCCTGACACACAGAGCAGGGTACAGCTATATCCTTACTCAAACCTGTGCGTCCCGTGGAATTTTCCATTGTCTATATACATTTCACCTGAGGTTATCTTTTTAATGTCTATATAATTGTTTATCAAATTTGAGTACTTGTTGAAAACCTTTATATATTGATGCTCTGAAATTCAGCTTTAGCCTTCACACAAAATCATTGATCATCTTAGACTTCATCATGGAAAGGCTGAAGAGCCAAATGCTTCCATCCACTTCATTGCTGACATCTCTGCCCTTCAAGGATGTGACTGCATAGATTATAATCATGCCTAATTTCTATAACAACACTATTACATATTAGTCGTGCAAATCAGATTTATTGTCAGTCTTTAATTATTCACTCGCAAATATTCTTGAACATTCCAGATGTGACATACAAAGACGTACCTCCTTATTTGGTCTATTATTTTGTTCACTTTGGTTTTTTTTGGATGTCAAACATTAACTGGCATTCTCATAGTATAAATAGTTATAATAGTAACTTCCTGTGCAAAAGTGAACACAGACATGACAGTCACAGCTGCAACTGAAAGTAAATCACTTCAGTAACTAGCGTGAAGAGTGTTACAAAGCAAATTGAAATTGTGCAATTTTTTCCTTCCTTTGCTTTTTTAAAACATATTACCTCGTTGCTAATGTGTGAAATCCTTTCTTCTTGTCTCAGACAAATGCAACAGTGAAAGGGAAGCTTAGCATAAGTAGCTCCGTTTTGAATCTGACCTCAGGTTAAACGCTTCTGCTTAGCTCTGCACATAGGCTAAAGGAAAGGTGGCAACACTCCTTTTTCCCAAAGTAATACCCAGGGTGGTAAGGAAAGCATCATATGAGTAACAATACTGTTGTAAAGAGTTGTATGCTGGCCTTCTTCCTGCAAAGCTTACTGACCAAGAGCCAAGGATTTTATAATCTCCTCAGACCCTCACTGATGCACAGGAGTCTGCAGCTCCCCATTACCACTCACGACCCAACCCACATCTTCCCCTTTCCTTAAAGTAAAGAGGAGCTTAAAGTTAAGATGGTTTTTGGTTCATTAATCTACCATCTTCTTGGTTTGCTGGCTCTCTGAATAGAAGTCACTTTCCTTGAAGAAGACTTTGCCCTCTCAAGTTTTTGGCTGTCCTGTGCTGAGTGGTATGAGCTTGGACTCAGTTACACTAAGAAATAAAGTTATTTGATAGGGCTAGCTAGTTTTGTAATATTTGCATGTGTCTGTGTTCTCACACATACAAATTCTCAAGGTATATGAAATTTATATTTTAATAATATTTTTACTTTATGTTTGGTTTATACTTTGTAAAGGAGATGTCTGATAGAAGGGATCTGGATGAATATCTCCAATGAGATGTTGAAGAAATGTTTCCCTTATAGAGCAGGAAACAGAAAGAAGACAAAGAAAAGTTAAAAAGAAGAATATTGGGTGATATTAAAAATGCAGTCTTTGGAGTGATGGAAAATAGCTCATCTCTGGGTATAGTGGATGCTCTAGGAAACAGTTCTGTTGCCCAGAAAATTTTCCAAATGATCTCTCTGGATTACTTCCTAGCAGGTAGGTCCACAACCAAAATTTATCTAGACTTCTCAGCTACTAAAGAACTAATAATTGTCAGGATTTTTATGCTTGTTGTGTAGCATTTGAGACAGGTGCTAATACACCTGAGTATGCAGAGAGACCACTGTAATATCAGTGGTGTATGGTTAAGTTAATTCATCCTGATGATTACTGAAATCAGCTTTGAGGGGCACACTGTATGGTGGCCCAGGCCTCTGGGAATTTGAGACCAGAGCTTCCCCCATTAGGTTATGGAAACCCACAGCAACATGTACTGTCATATTGCTGTGGAAATTGGTTGGATACTTCTGCTCCAATCCTAGCTGGCAAAACCAAGTGGTTACCTGGATGTAATTTTATATGTCACTTTAGTTATTGATAATTTATTTTTCCTTGCATTTTTCTTCTTATTCTTTGTATTATTTATTATGCATGATTTTTAAAAATGCGATTATCATGTATAATGTTTTACATCCTTTAGAAATTTTCTTCCTTTTGATATTTGGACATTGCAGAGTGAACATTCTGTTTTTTTAATCTAACACTATCCAATGTAAAGAATTTCTCAAGAGTGCTTTTTCTTTAAGAATCAATGGCCTAAGTGCAATAAATATTTAAAAATGAAATACAGATCTTACAAGTTATTTTTATTAATGTTATAAATGACTAAATGCCAAACTTCAAACTTTTATATAAAGATTAGAATTCTTATGTGTGTTACTCACTACTATTCTTCTTGATTTAAAATTATTTATATACCTTTAAAACATTTCTCAGCTCAAAATTCCTATAACATTGTTTCCATTTTTTTAGATAGTCAACATACTCTGCCAATGAACCTGTGTGGAGTGAATGCCCACAGACCTGACACCAACTTCCACCCCCAAGGTATGCATGCTCAACCACTATTGCCACTGCTGCTGGGGAACCTGGGCAGACAAAACACAGATGGCCTCCTGCCTCTGTGAATAGGAACCCCCAATGCCCCCATGTGATATTTCGGCAGTGGCTTGGAGAACAGCCCACTCATCCAACATGAATATCCCCAGCACATGCTTGGACTATGACATCCACAGGGGTGTGGGGAGATGCAGAGGAGCATCACTATCGCAGACTCACAGTGTGTCCACCCCTTCCTGCCGGGTCAGTCTTCCAGAGCAAAACTCAAACATGCCTTTAAGGGATCTCTCCCTGGGTAAGATCAGTGGGATTGATGAGGAAGTTGAAAATAACACAAATAAACCTAAAGAACAATTAGGGACATGAATGAAAAATTCATTAAAGAGATAGGTAATCTGAAAAAAATATAATAGAATCCCTGGATATGAAAGATTCCCTTAGGGAATTTCAATATACGGTGGAAAGTTTTAAAACACAGTAGAACAAGCAAAAGAAAGAATTTCAGATCTTGAAGACAAGACTTCCAAATCAACACAGGGAAAAATGAAGAAAAAAATCAAAAACATGTAAAACCTATGTGAGGTAATAATGGAGGAAAACTTCTATGGTATTGATAGAGATTTAGACATTCAGATACAAAAAGGTAATCGAGCACAAGGAAGATTCATGGCAAATGGGGCATTGCTAAGGCACGTAGTCATCAGTCTGGCCAAAGTCAAATGAACTAAAATAAAAAAAAACTAAGACAGTTAACCAAAAATTAAAAAGAAGAAAATAAAACATATTACCAGAAAAGATCACTTTTTATAAAAGGAAGATTGCAGGAAGAAAGAAAGAAACAGAGGACCATAAAACAATCAGAATTCAAATAACAATATGGCAGTAGTAAATCTTTACCTTTCAACAACATGAATGGAAAGGGACTAAATTCTCCAATCACAAGACATAGAGTGGCTGAATGTATAAAAAAACCTGAGCCAACTATATGTTATCTGCAAGAAACATGCTTCACTTACAAAGACACACATAGACTAAAAATAAAGGGATGGAAAAAGATACTGCATGCAAATGGAAATCAGAAAAGAACAGGAGTAGCTATACTTCTCTCAGATAAAATAGATATCAAGACACAAAATGTAAAAAGAGACAAAGAAGGTCATTATATAATGATAAAGGAGTCAATTTAGCAAGAGCACATAGCAATTCTTAATATGTATGCACCCAACACTGGAGTATCAGAGCTAAAGAAAGGTAGACTCCGAAAAAATTATCACTGGAGGTCTCAACAGTCCACTTTCAGCATTGCACAGACCATCCAGGCAGAACATCAACAATGAAACATTGGACTTAACCTGCACTATAGACCAAGTGGACCTATTATGCATTTACAGAAGATTTCATCCAACAGCTACAGAATTCACATTGTTCTCCTCAGCTCATGGATCATTTTCAAGGACAGAACGTATGTTAGACCACAAGCCAAATCTTAAAAAATTCAAAAAATTTGATATCATATCAAGCTTTTTCTCTGACCACAGTGGATTAAAAATAGAAATTAATAACAAGAAGAACATTGAAAATACTCAAATGCATAGAAATTAAGCCATATGGTTCTGAATGACCAGTGGGTGAATGAAAAGATGAAGAATTAAATTTTAAAGTTTCTCAAAACAAAGGAAATAAAAACACAGCATATGGGATATAGCCGAAGCAATAATGAGAGGAAAGTTTACAACAATAAATGCCTACATTAAAAAAGCAGAAAAGCTTCAAATAAATAAACTAATGATGTATCTCAAAGAACTAGAAAAACAAGAAAAAACCAAACCCAAAATTAGTAGAGTGAATGAAATAATGTAGATCTGAACAGAAGTAAACAAAATTGAAACAAAATAATACAAAAAAGGTCAATGAGACAAAAAGGGAGTTTTTAAAAGATAAACAAAATAGACACTTGTTTAGCCAGAATTAGAAAAAAAGAGAGAAGACCCACATAAATAAAGTAAGAGATGAAAAAGGAGATATTCATTCATCCTTTTTATGGCTGAGTAATACTCCACAGGGTACATGTACTATATTTTACTAATCCACTGATGAATTGAAGGGAGATCATTCTCCTAAGTGAAGCATTGCAAGAATGGAAAAACACACACCACATGTACTCACTATTAAACTGGAAAAAGTAACTGAGAAACATTGAAAGGCACGGAGGAAAATAAAACTCAGTAGAAAGCAGCCTGGGAAACAGATGAGGAGGGAAGTAGAACAAACCAACATATTTGGTACTATGACACTATTCACGTGACCGGCACACCTATAGCCTGACCTCACGCATTACAAAAATGACTCAAGAAACAAAAATCATTTGTACCCGCATAATATTTTGAAAAAAAAAAAATTATTTAAACAAAAAGAAGAATAAAGAGGAGATATTACCACTGCTACTGCAGAAATCCAAAGGATCATTACAGACTACTATGAGCAACAATATTCCATTAATTTGGAAAATAGAATAAATGGATAAATTCCTGGACACAAAATACCAAAAAGAAATTCAAAAGTTGAATAAACCAATAAAAATAACAAGATACAAGCAATAATAAAAATTCTCCAATCAAAGATCTATAAGGTAAACAAATAAATATTTTATCAAAGATTTTGACTTTTTTACCCTTAACCTTGATTTTATTAAAAAAAAGTATAATATTTTACTTTCCATCAGAAACCACCACCAATCTGTTCCATACTTTCCTCATGGCATTTTTTACCTCCTTATTCCTGAAAGTATAAATTAAAGGATTAAGCAACGGAGTCAGGATGGCGTAAACTACTGCCACCATTTTGTCAGAGGAGAAAGTGGATGGAGGTCGTGCGTATACAAACATGCAAGGGACAAAGAACAAAACCACAACAGCAATGTGAGATCCACATGTAGTGAGAGCCTTTTTCCGCCCTTCAGAACTATGAGTTCTCAGAGAGAGCAAAATGACACCATAGGAGACAAGCAACAAGGAGAAGATTATGATGCAGAAAGCTCCACTGTTAACGACCACAAAAAGGCCAAAGACGTGAGTGTCAGTGCAGGCAAGCGCCAGTAATGGATACAAGTCACACAAGAAGTGATCAATGACATTGGGACCACAGA
>VBSM01000256.1:222520-234076 GCA_008086735.1 Cheirogaleus medius
GTTTTGTAGTTATATTTCAAGTAGGAAATTTTAGATGCATTAAATGTACATATGTGGTCATATTAGTCACATTTGGAAACATTTTTCCAAATATCATTATTACAAAGAAAAAGAATAAATTCAAAACCTATTTATAATTACCCCTCCCTGCTAAGGTTCTATATCCACCATATTTTTGATCCAGGATTATCATTCAGCAATAAAGTATTTATTCCTTGCCTGTCTATCAAAGCACATTCCTTTGTCTGGAAACCTGGATGGTCTCTTCAAATGTCAGAATTTGAGATCCTTTTCTCTATATAGCTCTGCTGATATTCCTAAGTCTCTCCATGTTTATACTCTTACTATTTCCAGAATTTGAAAAACAAAAAAACAAAGTAACAGACAGAGCAACGAAAAATAATCCATTCTCTGTTCCCCCTGTGATCTTTTCTGAGCAATGCCTGAACCTTCTTTTCTTCTGTTGTCTTACTGATTCAACTTTTTTAGGGGTGAGACAAAGCCAGTATAATCAGCATTAAAGCAATTTAAATTATCCTGAACAATTCTGAGGCAGGAACATAATACTATCTTTTGGAATCAAATATGCTTAAGAAAATAAAGTGGACATAGTTAATATCAGAAGACTCCAGCTGGGCACCGTGGCTCACGCCTGTAATTCTAGAACTCTGGGAGGCTGAGGTGGGAGGATTGAGCAAGGTCAAGATTTCAAACCAGCCTGAGTAAGAGCAAGACCTCATCTCTATTAAAATTAGGAAGAACTTAATTGGCCAACTAAAAATATATAGAAAAAGTTAGCCGGGCATGGTGGCGCCTGCCTGTAGTCCCAGCTACTAGAGAGGCTGAGGCAGGATCTCTTGAGGCCAGGAGTGTGAGGTTGCTGTGAGTTAGGCTGACGGCAGGGCAATCTAGCCTGGGCAACAGAGTGAGACTCTGTCTAAAAAAAAAAAATCAGAAGACTCCATTATGTGAGGTGAGACAGCTTTCTTACCCTTTATGTCCTTCCCTGTGCCATTTGTTAGGGTGTCCTTGTGGAAACAGTAAGTGGTTTATTCTACATCAATAGAATAAATGCTTTATTCTACATCAATAATCCTGTATATGGTACAGCCAATCTTTAATTTACCATATTATGTCAGTCTTCTTAGTTACCCTTTAAACTGCAGAAAAACCTGCTTTTTAATCTAAAACATCAGGATAGGGAGAGCCTCAGAGCATAAATGATAAATGAGAATATTTTACAAAGAATAAATAGCATGCTATTAGATAAACAGGACAAAATATGGACTTGCTGCTTTTCTAAGTGATTTAGATTTAACTTGCACATGAAAGGCTGAAGATAGGTCTAATTTCATTAGACTTGAATTAATTAGGTGCTCCTATCACCTTTCCTCCAACACAAACACCAATTTGCATTCTAACACCTGCCATTTATTGGGCACTTATTATGTATCAAGTGCTAATCTGTGGACTCCACATGTACTATTTTCATTCTATCAGCTTGGTAATATCAATATCCTCATTAAGTATGAGCAGTCTAAGAGCCAAAAAGGTTGGGTAACTAGCCCAAGTGTACACAGTTCTTAAGTGACAGGCTCATGCATTGCATTGAACCGTATAGCCGGACCACAACACCCATACTTTGAAGCACTGCCTCAAAATATGAAATCCTGTCTGAAAATGCAAACCTGGGAATTATAAAACTCACCATTTATCAGTTCCTTGAAAATTCTGGTGATGTTAATTTCCCATTCTCTATGGAGAAAAGTCCATTTGGTGGCTGCCCAAAACAGGAAGGTTGTTTCCCACCCTTTCTTCTACATCTAAGAGAGAGAAGAAGAGCATCTCTGGCAGTTAGGTAGAGAATGTCTCCTATGGCTTATCAAGTGCTGTATTTAACATAGTCTCACTAAAAAAAATAAAGCAGCAATAGTTTCTTCCTTGGTTTCCTACCAGAATTTAAAGAAATTTCCCTGAGGGGTCAGGAACCTATACAACTGCTTCTCAATTCCCCCAGGATTTGGGAATTTCCCATCAGTATGATTTTCCAAGGCACAGTTTTATTATATGTGCTTTGACTTTCTCAAGTCTTTGGAAAACCTTCATGTTCCTGATCAATTAGATGGTATTTTTTCTTTTATCTTTTTCAACTTCTGGTTTCTATTAGAAGATGTTTTCATTTCTTTCATGTTCAGCAATGGAGTACTGTATGTGCTTCGATGGAATCTCAGATTTAGAGCCAACTCCTGTGTACTTACTGAGCAAAAGAGCTGAGTCCTGGGACAAGAACAGCATCAATCCATAAGGACATTGTTTGTGGACTAGGGTAGCAATGAGTGCTTAAAAAAGAATAACATTTTATGCGTAATCTTTATGTAAAGATTCATAGATTAATCAAATGTTATTTTTTCTCTCAGAACTGATCATGATGTTCCATGACTTTAAAACTAAAAATACAATTTCTAAAGTAAAGGAATTTTTCTCTTTTCATGTTATTTTAAAAGATGTTAAGGCAGGTCTCCCTACTCTAGGAAAGCATAGCATTGAGAGTGGAGCTTGAGGGACAACTTGAACTTACCTCATGTCCCTTCAGAGAAGGATGACACCAAACAATTTGTTACTTTATCTATTCTTTAACCATTTTATCCTGCTTACTTATATGTTTATTCACACCTCACAGAAAAATGCACAGCTGATGTCATTTATCAGAAATCTCATGGCCCAGAATCTCCATCACTTTAATTGTCAGGAGAACTAAGAAAGAAGTGGTTTTTTTTTTTAATTGAGATTTTATATGTGTGTCCTGGTACAGAAGAATCACCTGATATGGACCACAGTCCTAGTCAAGGTGATATTTTATATGTATCACTCAGCAACAGACTGGACCAATTCATTCTGAAACTCTGGTTCTCATTCCAAGCCACAGTTAGTATCTTCTACTTCATTCCATGTCCTGATTTACTTAATCCTTTATTATTTGTTTTGTCAGAGCAAAAGAATGGAATAAAATAAAAATATGATTAAATATCATATAAAATGAAAAAATAAAAATCATATCAAATAAAAATATGATTATAAAGGTGGAGTAAGGTAGATAACATAAGAAGTATTATTTTTCACAGTTATGAAAAACAGGGTGAGTTGTTTTTAAACTTTAAATCAGAAAAGAGAAGGACAGAGACAGGGGGGGCCACAGCCAAGGAGAAGAAATGGCAGACGTGGGATAGCAATTTTCCTTTCCAGAATTTATCCAGTATTCTAGCCTTTCCTACTGATTTAAAATTGTCTTATTAGTCGATATTACGACTAATACTGAAAAATCCAAAAAATCTAAAGCATCATTAGAGACTACTATGAACCACTATGACAATAAATTACAGAAGCTACCACAAATGGATAAATTGATAGACACCTACAGCCTACCAAGAGTCAACCAGATAGAAATTCAAAACCTGAATAAAACAATAACAAGTAACAAGATAGAGACAGTAATAAAAAGTCTCCCAAAAGAAATGCCTAGGACCCTAGGGCTTCACTGCTGAATTCTACCAAGCATTCCATGAAGAATGCTAATACCAGTCCTACTTAAAGTATTCCAAAATATTGAGGAGGAGGGAATCCTCTCCTCCCAAACCAAAGACATGACATAAAAAGAAAATTATCAGGCCAATATTTCTAATGAACATAGGTGCAAAAACACTCAACAAAATACTATCAAACCAAATTTATTAACACATTAAAAAGATTATTCATCATGATCAAATGGGATTCATCCCAGGTATGCAAGGATGGTTCAACATACAACAATCATTGTGAAACATCTTATCAACAGAAGGAAGGACAAAAACCATATGATCATTTCAATTGATGTTGAAAAGGCAATCAATAAAATTAAGCATTCTTTCAGGATAAAAACTTTCAAAAACTGGGCATAGAAACAACTTACATCAACATGATAAAAGCTGTCAGTGAAAGACCCACAGCTTGTATCATACTGAATAGGAAAAAACAGTAAGCCTTTCTAAGATCTAAAAAATGACAAGGACGCCCACTTTCACCACTGTCATTTACTATAGCGCTGGTTGCTCTAGCTAGAGCAATCAGATGACAGAAAGAAATGAAGTACATTGAAATGGGAAAGGAAGAATTCAAAGTATGTGTGTTTGGAGATGATATGATCTTATATCTAGAGAAAAATAGCTAGAACATTTAAGGAACTGCAATAACTCAACAGGAAAAAGCAAATAATCTGATTAAAATGGAAAATCTCTGAATAGAAATTTCTCAAAAGAAGACATAGAAATGGCCAAATAGTTTATGAAAAATTCTCAGCATCGTTAGTCATCAGAGAAATGCAAATCAAAACTACATTGAGATATTATCTCACACCAGTTAAAATGGCTTTATCAAAAAGACAGTAAATAACAAATTCTTCTAAGGATGTGGAGAAGAGAGAACCCTTGTACACTGTTGATGGGAATGTACACTAGTGTAACCAGTATGGAGAACAATATAGAAGTTCCTGAAAAAACTAAAAATAGAAGTACCATATGACACACCAATCCCACTGCTGGGTATATATCAAAAGGATAGGAATTTAGTATATTGAAAAGATATCTGCACTCCCATGTTTATTGTAACACTATTCACAATAACCAAGATATGAAATCTACCTGAGTGTCCATCAGTGGATGAATGAATAAACAATTGTTACATATATGCATTACAATATTATGTACCACAGAAAAGAATTTAATCCTGCCATTTTCAATGACATGGATGGAACTGGAGAATATCATGTTAAGCGAAATAAACTAATCACAGATAGAGAAATCTCACATGTTTTCACTGATTTCTGGGAGCTGAATGTTAAAAACCATTGATCTCCTGTAGACAGAGAGTAAAATGATGGTTACCAGAGGGTGGTAAAGTAAGTGGGAAGTGAGGAGGAATAAAAAAGAAGCTTTAGACCTGAATGCAGAGATGGGAGAACTGAAAATGGCTCCCCTGACCATATAAATCACAAATGGATTTATAGGAGCTATTTTAAATCTCTTAAGAGATCACTTAGAGACATTTTTTTTCCTTTGACCCACCAAATACGGATTTTCAGACCTCATTTTTTTGTCCTTCTCCTTTACTTGGAGTGATTCTCCTTTCCCCTTTCCTCAGTACATCTTTCCTTATTCAGTCTCTGTCTAGTTCACTCACTTGGAAGAGTCAATTGACATTTTAGGAAAAATGGCAGATTAGGGGTGTCCTCCTGGCTCTCTGCTCCCAGAGTGGAAAGTGAAGAAAGCAGATAACCTCATGTGTGCCAGCTGCACTTCCACAGGACCAGCTTCACAAGCCTACAGACAATCACTGGGAAATAGAGGGAAAAGAAAGACTGCAGCAAAAATCAAGGTGAATCGGATAATCTTCTTCAAAACTTGGGGAATCAGAAATATGCAACAGGGAGGGAGCAAGGCATGGATCAACTGACTGCCAGCTGGCTGCCACATTGGCTCTACCTTGTGCTGGGACACTCATCCCCCCACCGAGCTCCATAATCATGCAGGCCAGGTAGTGCCTGAAGTTGTTGGGCAGTGGTAGCACTGGGCAAAGCTGTGTGGATAGGAACCTGGAGCAGGGAACATTTTGAACTCTCCTTAGTGCTCAGCTGAGGCAGTTTCATCTGGAGGAGGGTCCGATCCCAGCAGTCGCTCTCATGCTCAGCAGGAGTGAGAGTCCAGTCTGGCTCTTGCTGCTGGATGCTTCCAGGACCAGGTTGATGGGAGTATACCTGAAAGGATGCTTTGACTTTGGATATAGTTAAGGTTTTGACTGGCGCTGGGTGGACAGAGAGCACAAAGCTCGGTTCCTTGAACCGTGGGGACTCTGCGAGTTGGGGGAAGTCCCTCTGCTCCTCCAACACTATCCCCAGTCTTCCCATTCCTGAGGTTTGACTCTGACTCTGTGTTTGGAGGGGTGGTGGGGGAAGAGTGGTGGTTCATGCGGCTGCCCTGCCAGATCGATCCTGGGTGGTCTCTCACTGCACAAGCCGCCTGTGCTCTGTGTCCAGAGATCAGAGCCCATCTTGGCAAGGCGGAGTTGCAAAGGAGGCTGCTTTTCCAGATATAACCTGGGGACATATCATCACCCACACCCTCCTATGACTTGGGTCTGGGTGCTTCGTGCCATAGGGTCTGACTCTGCCTCTGGGCAAAGTTGAGAAAGAGGCTGTTCAACTCCAATCTCGGGTTGCAAGACTGTCACCTCCGCTTTGCTTCCACTTCCCTGCTGGTGCGGGCCATGGAAAGGTGGCTCAAACAGCCTCTCATGACAGCCTATCAAGCTGAGTCCCCTCTTTACCTCTTTACTGTGGCCTGATAGCCAGTGCCTCCAGCCAAAGGGGAAGGCCCATTCCCCAGAATTGCAGGGGGCTGAGGGAATCTGCTGTCAGGGTTGAGACCTTCTGGGGTTTAAGAAGACCCTTGGAGGTGACCAGCCCACTGGGATTTCCTGCGGAAGGAACTGACCTAACCATGGCAGGGGCTAAGCAAAGTGGCAGGTCTATTTCTGGTTTGGGACTCTCAGAGGCCTCAGGTACAAATGAGTGAGTAATCTCAGAACCTATCATAGTGCTTCCCACTTCAACCTAGGTGTTGAGAGCAAACTCGCTCTCACAAGAGTGATCTAACCCCTGAGTCTCTAAGCAAGGGGCCTAAACCCATTAATCTCTGTAGACAGAAGGTGAAGACATTAGATGAAAGATAACCCAAAGGACTCAAACACCTCTAAGATGATACCGGACCAGATCACATATTTCCAGCCATGCCAAAGATCATTCCTTTGGAATCCCAGAATTTAGCTCATAACCCAGTCCCAACACCTCTGGTCTTCAACAAAACAACCAGATGAGAAAGAACCAGCAGAAGATCACAGGAAACATGAAGGAGCAGAGAGAAAAGTTGCCTCCAAAATAAAATACCTGAACTCCATCAACCGACACAAACTTACATGATATGATTAAATTGATGAAGAAAGAATTCCAAATATGGATTGTTAGAAAACTCAATGGAATTGGAAAGAAAATAAAATCCCAACACAGAGAAACCACAAGAACAATTCAGGAAATTAATGAAAAATTCTTAAAAGAAATTGAAATTATACAGAAAAACCAATCAGAAATTTTAGCAATGAAGGAACCAATCAAGGATATCCATAATACAGTGGAAAGCATTAAGAACAGGATGGACCATGCAGAGGAAAGAATCTCAGAGCTCGAAGATTATGCATATGAACTAAGTATATCAGCAGAAGAAAGGGAACACAGAAACAAGAGACAGGACCAAACCTTACAAGAAGTGTGGGATTATGTAAAAAGCCGAATCTCAGCGTGATCGGTATTCAGGAAGGGGAAGAGGAGCAATCACAAGGGCTGGAAAACTTTTTTCACAGAATACTGGAGGAAAATATGCCGGGCCTAGCCACAAATCTTGATATCCAAATACAAGAAGCACACAGAACTCCTGAGAGACTCAAAATGAAAAGGCAATCACCTCGTCACATAGTCATTAGGCTGACAAAAGTAAATGTGAAAGAAGCAATCCTCCGTGCAGCGAAGCGAAAACAACAATTAACCTGTAAAGGAAAACCAATCAGACTAACAGCAGACTTCTCATCTGAAACCTTATAAGCCAGGAGGGATTGGGTGCCAATTCTTAATCTTCTGAAACAGAACAAAACTGAACCTAGAATTCTTTATCTGGCAAAATTAAGTTTCATCTATGAGGGAGAAATAAAGTCCTTTTCAGACAAGAAATCACTGAAGGAATTTGCCAAGTCCAGACCAGCCCTACAGGAGGTTCTAGACCCACATTTCTAACCTAACAGGGCAATAGACACTCCTCAAAGTAAAATCTTCAAAGAATTAAATGTTAGATCTCAAACAACCTGATGGCTCAAGGAATAAGGCAAAGCAACAAGAATTAACCCAACAATATGTATGGAATTCTCCCTCCAATTTCAATCTTCTCAATAAATGTAAATGGCTTAAACTGCCCTCTGAAGAGACATAGACTGGCAGAGTGAATACAAATCCACAAGCCTAGTATCTTCTATCTACAAGAAACACATCTAATCCACAAAGATGCCTTCCAGCTGAAGATCAAGTGATGGAAAACTATCATCCAGTCAAATGGAAGGCAAAAGAAAGCTAGGATAGCTATACTATTTGCAGAAAATATAAGCTTTAAAATAGCAAAAGTAAAAAAGGATAAAGATGGCCATTTTATAATGGTGAAAGGGAAGATTCAACAAGAAGATTTAATAATTCTTAATATTTATGCACCCAATGAAGGAGCACCCAATTACATACAGCAAACTTGTCTAATCTAAACACCATGTTACACAACAATGCCATAGTAACAGGGGACTTCAACACCCCACTTAACGATCTGGATAGATCCTCCAAACAGAAAATAAGCAAAGAAATAATGGACCCGAACAGAGCCCTTGATTAAAAAGGTCTGACAGATCTCTACAGAACATTCCACCCAAATAAAGTTGAATTTACTTTCTTCTCGGCAACCTGTAGAGCCTTCTCCAAAATTGATCACATCCTAGGCCACAAAGCAAATCTCAAAAAATTCAAGAAAATATAAATTATACCTTGTATCTTTTCTGACCATAGTGGTATAAAATTATAGTTCAATTCCTATAGAAACACTCAATGCCTCACAAAATCATGGAAACTGAACAATCTATTATTGAAAAATAATTGGGCAAAGGAAGAAATTCAGAGGGAAATCAAGAATATCTTCGAACAAAATGATAATGGAGACACTTGTTACAAAAACCTGTGGGATACAGCAAAAGATTACCTGAGAGGAAAACTAATAGCAATCAATGCTCACATCCAAAAAACAGAAAGCTTAGATACTGACAACACAATGAATAGACTCAAGGAATTGGATAAAGAAGAGCAAACAAATTCCAATCCTAGTAGAAGAAAAGAAATAACGAAGATCAAAACAGAACTAAAGGAAATGGAGAACAAGAGAATTATACTGAAGATCAACAAAACCAGAAGCTGGTTTTTTGAAAAGATAAACAAAATTGATGGACCCCTTGTTAGATTGACAAATACTCAAAGGGAAAGGACTCTAATAAACTCAATAAGAAATGAAAAATGAGAGATCACAACAGAAACCACAGAAATACAAAACATTATGTTTGACTACTATAAAAAACTACATGTCTAAAAACTACATAATGAAGAGGAAATGGACAAATTCCTGGATTCATACAACCTCCTTAAGTTCACCCAGGAGGTAACAGAATTCCTGAATAGACCAATCTCAAGATCAGTAATTGGAGCAGTAATTAATGACCTCCCCAAATTGAAAAGTCCTGGACCAGATGGCTAAACTTCAGAGTTCTATCAAACATAGAAAGATGAACTCATACCTATACTACAAAAACTATTCCACACCATTGAGAAGGATGGTATCCTGCCTAACTCATTCTATGAAGCCAATATCACTTTGATACCAAAGCCAGGAAAGGATGCAAGAAAAAAAGAAAATTACAGGTCAAGATCCCTCATGAATATAGATGCAAAAGTCCTAAACAAAATTTTAGCAAATAGAATTCAGCAGCACATCAAAAAAATAATTCACCAGGACCAGGTGAGCTTTATTCCAGGTATACAAGGCTGGTTCAACATATGCAAGTCTATAACTGAAATTCACCTCATAAATAAAAACAAGAATAAAGACCATATGATTCTCTCAATAGAGGCAGAAAAAGCATTTGACAAAGTCCAACACACCTTCATGACAAAAACTCTAAATAAAATAGGCATAGGCAGCTCATACTTTAAATTTATCAAATCCATTTTTGACAAACCAACTGCCAATATCATTCTGAATGGAGAAAAATTGAAACCATTCCCTCTTCAAACTGGAACTAGACAAGGATGCCCAGTATCTCCTATTCTATGTAACATAGTGCTTGAAGTCCTAGCCATAACAATCAGGCAAGAGAGGCGTAATAAGGGTATCCAAGTGGGGGCAGATGAGATCAAACTCTCAATCTTTGCTGATGATATGATATTTTTTTTTTTGAGACAGAGTCTTACTCTCTTGCCCTGGCTAGAGTGCCATGACATCAGCCTAGCTCACAGCAACCTCAAACTCCTGGGCTCAGGCAATCCTTCTGCCTCAGCCTCCCGAGTAGCTGGGACTACAGGCATGCGCCACCATGCCCGGCTAATTTTTTCTATATATATTTTTAGTTTGCCAATTGATTTATTTCTATTTTTAGTACAGACAAGGTCTCGCTCTTGCTCAGGCTGGTTTCGAACTCCTGACCTTGAGCGATCCACCCACCTCGGCCTCCCAGAGTGCTAGGATTACAGGCGTGAGCCACCGCGCCCGGCCTGATGATATGACATTATACCTAGAAAACCCCATGGACTCATCCAAGAGACTCCTAGATTTGATAAATGAATTCAGTAAAGTTTCAGGTTTCAAAATCAATATACACAAATCACAAGCATGATATATGCCAAGAACCATCAAGTAGAAACTCAAATCAAAAATGCAATATCTTTTACTATGGCCCCAAAGAAAATTAAATATCTAGGAGTATATTTAATGAAAGATATGAAAGACTTATATAATGAGAACTATGAAACACTATAAAAGAAATTGTAGAAGATGTAAACAGATGGAAAAATCTACCTTGTTCATGGATGGGTAGAGTAAATATTGTTAAAATGTCAATATTACCTAAAGTGATTTACAGAATTAATGCAATCCCCATCAAAGTACCACCATCATTCTTTACAGATCTAAAAAAATAATTCTTCACTTTGTTTGGAACCAGAAAAAACCTTGTGTAGCCAAAGCAATCTTAAGTAAAAAGAACAAACAGGGAGGCATCAGTCTTCCTGACTTCAAGCTACACTATAAAGCAATAATAGTTAAATCATCCTGGCACTGGCACAAGAGCAGAAGCATCGATATTTGGAATAGAACTGAGATTCCAGAGATGAAACCATCTGCATATGGTAACCTAATCTTTGATAAAGCAGACAAAAATATACAATGGTGAAAAGATACTGCCTTCAATAAATGGTGCTGGGAAAACTGGATAGCTACATGCAGAAGTTTGTATCTGGATCCCTACCTCTCACTTCTCACAAAAATCCACTCAAGATGGGTAACAGATTTAAACCTAAGGCATGAAACCTTAAGAATCCTAGGAGAAGACGTTGGGAAAATCCTATCAGACATTGGCCTAGGCAAAGATATCATTTTTTTATAAATTTTTATTTTTAATTTCAGCATATTATGGGGATACAAATATTATGGTTACGTATATTGCCCATGCCACCCTCCCCACTCGAAGCAGAGTGTCAAGCATGACCATCCCCAAAATGTTGCACAACTCACTCATTATGTTTGCATATACCCATCCCCTCCTCCCCTCTCCTACCCACCCGACACCCGGCAAATATTATTCCTATATGTCCACTTAGGTGTTGATCCGTTAATACCAATTTGC
>VBSM01000256.1:248678-286610 GCA_008086735.1 Cheirogaleus medius
CAGCATTTGTTGTTTAGGGATTTCTTGATACAGGCCATTCTCACTGGGGTTAGGCGGTATCTCATTGTGATTTTGATTTGCATTTCTCTAATGATTCGAGATGTTAAGCATTTTTTATAAGTTTGCAGGCCATTATTCTATCTTCTTTGGAGAAGTTTCTGTTTATTTCTCTTGCCCATTTTTGATGGGATTGTTTGATTTTTTCTTGTTAATTCTTTTGAGTTCCAGATAGATTCTTGTTATTAGACCTTTGTCAGAAGTATAGAGAGCAAATATTTTCTCCCACTCTGTGGGTTGTCTATTTGCTCTAATGACAGTTTCCTTGGCTGTGCAGAAGCTTTTTAATTTGATCAGATCCCATTTGTTTATTTTTGATGCTGCAGTGAATGCCTTGGGGGGTCTTCCTTAAAAATTCTTTGCCTAGGCCAATGTCTGAAAGGGTTTTCCCAACATCTTTTTGTAGGATTCTTAAGGTTTCATGCCTTAGGTTTAAATCTGTTATCCATCTTGTGTGGATTTTTGAGAGAGTTGAGAGATAGGGTCCTGATTCAATCTTCTGCATGTAGCTATCCAGTTTTCCCAGCAACATTTATTTAAGAGAGATCCTTTTCTTCATTGTATATTTTTATCTGGTTTATCAAAGATTTGGTTACCGTATGCAGATGATTTCATCTGGAATCTCAGTTCTATTCCAAATATCGATGTTTCGGTTCTTATGCCAGTCCCAAGCTCATTTAACTATTATTGCTTTATAGTATAGCTTGAAGTCAGGAAGATTGATGCCTCTTTTCATATCATTTGAAAAGAAGATAGGGCAGATGAGTTTACTTTAAGAAAGCGTAGCATTGAGATTGATGCCTGAGGGACAACTTGAACTTAGCTCAGCATTTTACCTTCAGAGAAAACAATACAAAACTATTGCTTTAAATATTTTATCTTTAAACATTTTATCCTGCCTACTTTTATTTTTATTCACACCTCATAGAAAAATTCTAAATTGAAATAATTTTGCTAAAAGTTGTAGTCCAGAAGCACACCATCACAGCAATTGTCTTGTGGAATTAAGAGAGAAGTGTTATTTTCTTTTACTTGAAATTTTATATGTGCATCCTGGCACAGAAGAATCACTTGATATGGACCACTTTCCTAGTCAGGATGATATTTTATAAATAAAATAAATTTATTTTATAAATATTACTCAGCAACAGACTCGACCAATTCATTCTGGAAGCCTGGTTCTCACTTCAAGCCAAGGTTAGCATCTTCTACTTCATTCCAAGCCCTGCTTTGCTTAATCCTTTATTATTTGTTTTTTTTTAGAGAAACAGAGTGGAATAATACAAAAATATGATTGTAAAGACAGAGTAGGGTAGTAAATATAAGACACATTTTTGTGCAGTTATGAAAAAAACGGTAAATTATTTTTAAAGTTTAAATCAGAAAAGAGAAAGACAGAGACAGAGGGAGCCACAGGCAAGGAGTAGAAATGGTGGGTGGGAGATAGCAATTTCCCTTTCCAGAATTTATGGAATATTCTACTCTTTCTTACTGATTTAAAATTCTGTGTTCCGTTGATATTACAACTGATATTGCAAAATCCATAAATCCAAAGGATCATTAGAGACTATTATGAACCACTATATGGCAATAAATTAGAAAACATAGCATAAATGGATAAATTCCTAGACACATACAAAATACCAAGAGTTAACCAGAAAGAAATTCAAAACCTGGATGAACCAATAACAAGGAATAAGATAGAAGCAGTAATAAGTAGCTGCCCTAAGGAAATACCCAGGACTTGATGGCTTCACTGCTGAATTCTATCTAGCATTCAAAGAACTAAAACCAATCCTACTTAACTGTTATGAAATATTTAGGAGAGGATCCTCCCAAACTCATTCTATGAGCCCTGTATAACCTTATTACCATAACCAAAGACATGAGAAAAAAAGAAAATGATCAGGCCAATATTTCTGATGGAACATAATTGCAAAAATCCTCAATAAAATACTAGCAAACCAAATTCAATAACACATTAAAGAGATTATTCATCATGATCAAGTGGAATTCATCCCAGGTAAGCAAGGATGATTTAACATACACAAATTAATGTGATATATCATATCAACAGAAAGAAAGACAAGGACCATATAATCACTTAAATCAATGTTGAAAAAGCATTCACTAAAATTCAAAATTCTTTCAGTATAAAAGCTTTCAAAAACTGGGTAAAGAAGCAATTTACTTCAACGTGATAAAAGCCATCAATGACAAACCCACAGCTAGTATCATACTGAATGGGGGCAAACTGAAAGCCTTTTCTCTAAGATCTGAAAGAAGACAAGGATGCCACATTCATGACTATTATTAAATATAGTACTGGAAACTGTAGCTAGAGCAATCAGACTACAGGAAGAAATAAAGGACATTCACATGGGAAAGAAAGAAATCAAATTATGCTATTGACAGATAATGTGAATTTATACCTAGAGAAACTTAAAAACACCACCCAAAGACTATTAGAACTAATAAAAAAATTAAGTAAAGTTGCAGGATACAATATCAACATACAAAGATCAGCAGCATTTCTATTTGCCAACAGCAAACAATCTGAAAATGAAACCAAGAAATCCCATTTATAGCAGCTACAAATAAAATAAAATACCTAGCAATAAAGTTATCTGAAGAAGTGAAATTTTTCTATAATGAAAACTATCAAACATTCATGATAGAACCTGAAGATCACACAAAAGAATGAAAAGATATTTCATGCTCATGGATTGAAAGAATCAATAGTGTTAAAATGGCCATACTATCCAAAACAATCTACAAATTTGATGCAATCCCCATCAAAATACTAATTACATTCTTCACAGAAATATAAAAAATAATCCCAAAATTTATATGGAACCACAAAAGACTCAGGATAGCCAAAAAGAAACAAAACTGGACAAACATATTAACTGACTTCAAATTATATTACAGAGTTTTGGTAACCAAAACATCATGCTACTGGCATAAAAACAGACACATACACTAATAGAACAGAATAGGGAACCCAGAACGAAATCCACACATCTATAGTGAACTTATGTTTGACAAGTTTGCCAAGAATATACATTGAGGAAAGGAGAATCTCTTCAATAAATGGTATTGAGAAATCTCTATATTCACATGCAGAAGAATGAAACTAGACCATCATCTCTCGCCGTATACAAAATCAAATCAAAATGGATTAAAGAATTAAGTCTAAGATATGAAGATATGAAACTATTAAAAGAAAACATTGGTGATATGCTTCAAGACGTTGGTCTGGGCAAGGACTTCCTGAGTAATATCCCCAAAGCATAGGAAACCATAGCAAAATTGGACAAATGATATCACATCAAGCTAAAAAGCTCCTGTTCAGCAAAGAAAATCAACAAAGTGAAGAGACAACCCACAGAATAGGAGAGAATATTTGCAAACTACTCATCTAACTAGGGATTAATAACTGGAATATATAAGGAGCTCCAACAACTCAATAGGAAAAAACATATAATCTGACTAAAAAATAAGGAAAGGTCTGAATAGACATTTCTCAAAAGAAAACATACAAATGGCCAACAAGTATATGAAAAATGCTCAATATCATTAGTCATCAGAGAAATGCATATCAAAACTGCATTGAGATATCATCTGACTCCAGTAAAATGAGTTATATCAAAAAGACAGTCAATAACAAATTCTTGTGAGGATGTAGAGAAGAGGGAACCCTCGTACACTGTTGGTGGGAATGTGAATTAGTCCAACCACTATGGAGATCAGTATGGAGGTTCCTGAAAAATCTAAAAATAGAACTACCATATGACTCAGCATTCCTATTGCAGTATATATATCCAAAGGATGGAAATTCAGTATGTTGAAAAGATACCTGCACTCTCATGCTTATTGTAGCCCTATGCACAATTGCCAAGATATGGAATCAACCTAAGTGTCCATGAATGGATGAATGGATAAAGAAATTGTGGTACATAAACACAATGTAATATCATGTACCACAGAAATGAATGAAATGCTGCCATTTCCAACATTATGGATGGAACTGGAGAACATCATGTTAAGTTAAATAAGCAAAGCTTATTTCTCAGAGGCTGGGAAAGGTAGTGGGAAGTGAGGAGGAATAAAAAAGAAGCCTCAGACTGAATGCAGAGATAGGGAAACTGAAAATGGCTCCTCTGACCATATAATCACAAAGACATTTTATAGGTGCTGTCTCAGATCTCTTATGAGATCACTTATTGTCTTCTTTTTTCCATTGACCCACCAAATAATGGATTTGCAGACCTTCTTTTTTGTCATGTTCCTATCCTTGGAGTGATTCTCCTTCGCCCTTTCCTCGGTACATCTTTCCATAGTCAGTCTCTGCCTAGTTCACTCATTGTGAAGAGTCAATTGAAGTTTCAATTTACTTTGAAGTTTTTCCTGTTTACAGATAAGAGTTTTTTTTTTAATTGGAAATATTAAGGGGACACAAATGTTTTTGTTAAATGGATACCATGTATAATGCTTAAGTCAGGGCTTTTAGTGGGCCTGTCACTAGGAAAGTGTTTATTATACCTAATAGGTGACTTTTTAACACTTGTTCCCTTGCCACCCTCTCCTTGTATTGGTTTCCAAGGTCCTTCATATGTCTTTGTGCCCATTATCCTAAGTGAAGTATCTTAAGAATGGAAAAACATGTAAGTTTAATCATATTAACTTTTGTTTATATTAGTCTATCTTTTATATGAGTGCCAATAAATGATTCTCAAATTGGAGTAAAGTACAATCCCTTGCTAAACAAAAATAAATTCTATTGAATTCCAGTGTTGATATGTTATGCATGAATTGAAGTTTTGTGTATAACAAAGTATTAAAAGTAAAATCTGACTAGATACAATAGATGTGGAATTACCAAGTGTGTGTTAATAACTCTATGCCCGCTACAGTCTAAATGTTTCTGCTCCCCCACAAATTCACATGTTGAAATTCTAACCCCTGTGGTTATGGTATTAGGAGTTAGGGAGGTAATTAGTGCCCTCATAAAATATGCTCCAGAGAGATCCCTTCCCTTTAACCAGGCAAGGTTATAGCAGTAAGACTGCTGTCTCTGAACTGGGAAGGGTCCCTCGCTAGACCCAGGGTCTGCTGTCACATTGACTTTGGACTTTCCAGCCTCCAGAACCTTAGGAAATAAATATCTATTGTTTATAAGATACCTGATTTTTGGTATTTTGTTATAGCAGCCCAAAATGGTTTAAAAAATGCCTATTTCATACCAAAGAATTTTGAGAAGTTTTCCAGTAGGTTTTATCTGAATACTTCAAATTTTATTGAAGTTTGAGAGTCTAGCCATATAGGTAGATATCTCCAGTGAGTAAAGATTAAGCACAGATTACTAGAATAGCATTTTCTGGGATCATCCTCTCTAATCCTCAGCTTGGAAAAAAGCAATGTTGATTCTGTGAGTGCCCAGAATCCTGTTCATTAGCTCTTATGATCACATTCAAAAGGGATGAGAATAAACTCTCAAAAAGAATTGGTGTACACACACACACACACACACAATGGTATTGTCATTAGTGAGCACATTTCTTTGTGAAGAAAAATTTGTACAGGAAACAGAGTTACCATGCAAGGATGGCCAGATATGAAAGTTAGATAACTCAGTATGTTCAAGGTATATAGAAGATGAAGCTATGCCCTGTTTGCAATTGTTCTGGTTACTCTTATCATAATTATTAGTGCTGCCTTTCCAAAAGATACTTTCCAGTTTTCAAAAAGTTCCATTTAAATTATTTATTTACCCATAATACAGCTGCATGACTGTGTTAAAGCATTAAGTGCCTTTGCTATGTGGCTAAATTTATGTCAGCACTCTGGATAATACTGGGGAGTTTTTAAAATAGTGATCAGAAGCTAGGAATTACAGTTACCAATATCTTTAATAAATATAAAAAATAAAGTGGGCAAAAGTGCATAATATCTTGAACATATGGGACCGAGGATGAGAAGAAAAGAGAAACAAAATAAGTCTTTCTTGTCAAAAGGTTTGGGATCCAGAGATATGAAAATCAGACCAATGAGGGCACTTAGAATGAGAGAAAGGAAACCAAGTTTTTAGGGAAGTCAGAGGGAAAGGGCATTACTAGGCAAATGAAAGATCCATATGAAACCTCTGGTTAGTCAGATCCTCCAACATCCTAGAAAAGCTTGAAAAAGTAGGTTGTCCTCCTTTCCAAAGGCCATGAAAACCAGGTTGTGAAGTTTTAATAACTTTTCATGGGAAAGATATAAAATCTGGAGCCATAAAAACATAAGAGCAGCTCTAATTAAGATTTATTCATGACCTAAGCACAAAAAATTCTCAGAATTATATAATGAAATATGGTCTTTTAAAAACTAAATTGAGTACAATTGGATTAGAGCTTATCTGTAGTGAAGAGCCTACCTCCTGTGAGATGCCAGAGCCCCACTGAAGACAGCAGTGTTTCTGTTCCCTGCACCTAGACACTCAGGGGGAAGCAACACCCCTGCGGTGCCAGCAGCCTTCCCAGACAGGATCCTCAGAGGCTTCAGACTAGCCACTTCCTTTCTGAGGCAGGATCAGAAGCCATCACACTCAACTACTCCCTGTGAAGGATGGGAAAATGTCGGGAAGAGCAAAGTTAAACATCTTCCCTCAGGTGTAACGGAATTGTTTTTATATTCCCATGACTAGAACATAATTTATTTTGCACAATATTTGGTGCTCATCAAATTGTAGATAACATGTCTCCCACAATTCAGTGGAAGAAAATTAATATCACACTTTGGGTGAGATACCTCAGTGAATTTTCATTATGATAATTATTAGCTCATATATACAAAGATCCAGGCTAAGATTTCATAAATGCCAATATTTCAAATGATCAAACCTAGATTTTTTTGTAGGTATATTTTGTCTTAATATCAGGTTTGATGATTGAAATATCTATATATGATTTCTGAACAAGACATTTTTATATTTTTTATTTCAGAATATTAGGGGAGTACAAACATTTTGTTTATATATAATGTCTTTTCCTCGCCCAAGCAAGAGCTACAAGAGTGCTCTTCCCACATACACTGTGTTCTGCTTCCATTAGTGGTGAGTTTACCCACCCCACCCCCAGCCCCACCCCCAGATGACTGGCACCCAATGAATATTACTACCATGTGAGCACCTTAGTGTTCATCAGTTAGTACCAATTTGATGGTGAGGACATGTGGTGTTTGTTTTTCCATTCTTGTGATACCTTACTTTGAAGGCTCAGGCTTTATCCAGGATAATATAAGAGGTGCACAATCACTATTGTTTTTTGTAGTTGAGTAATATTCCATGGTATACATATACCACATTTTATTAATCCATTCATGTATTGATGGGCCCTTGGGTTGTTTCCACATCTTTTCAATTGTGAATTGTGCTGCTATAAACATTCCAATGCAGATGTCTTTATTATAGAATGTCTTTTTTTTTTCCTTTGGTGGAATTGCTGAATCAAATGGTATTTCTATTTTTAGCTCTTCGAGATATCTCCAAATTACATTCCACAGGGGTGGTACTAATTTGCAGTCCCAACAGCAGTGTAAGAGTGTTCCAATCTCTCCACATCCATGCCAGCATTTGTTGTTTTGGAATTTTTTGATAAAGACCATTCTCACTGCAGATAGGTGATATCTCATTGTGGTTTTGATTGCATTTCCCTCATGATTAGAGATGTTGAGCACTTTTTATATGTTTGCTGGCCATTATTCTGTTTTCTTTTGAAAAGTTTCTGTTCATGTCCTTTGCCCATTTACTGATGCAGTTGTTTGATTTTTTTCTTGTTATTTTAGTAAATTCTATATAGATTCTTGTTATCAGCCCTTTAATGGATATGTAGAATGCAAATATTTTCTCCCATTGTGTAGGTTGCCCATTCAGTGTAATGATAGTTTCTTTGGCTCTGCAGAGCTATTTAATTTGATCAGGTGCCATTTATTCCACAACATTCAGAAGGATCGTATGTTCCCCAACTCATTCTATGAAGCCAATGTCACCTTGATACCCAAACCAGGAATGGACACAACAAAAAAAGAAAACTATAGACCAATATCCCTCATGAATATAGATGCAAAAGTCCTCAGCAAAATCTTAGCAAACCTAATCTAACAGCACATCAAAAAGATAATTCATCATGACCAGGTGGGCTTTATCCCAGAGATGCAAGTTTTGTTTAATGTATGCAAATTTATAAATGCAGTTCACCATATAAATAAAAACAAGAACAAAGACAATATCATTCTCTCAATAGACACAAAAAAAGCATTTAACAAAATCCAGAACACTTTTATGATAAAAATTCTTAAGAAAATAGGCATAGACGGGCATACCTTAAAATTATTAAAATTATTAAGGCCATATAGGATAAACCCACAGCCAATATCATACGGAGCAGGGAAAAGTCTGAAATCATTCCTGCTAGAACAAGAACCAGACAAGGTTGCCCACTATCTCCAGTTCTATTCAACATAGTGCTGGAAGTCCTTGCCAGAGCAATCAGACAAGAGAGAGGAATTAAGTGTGTCCATATAGGGGCAGAAGAGGTCAAACTATTGCTGTTTGCTGATGATATGCTATCATACCTAGAAAACCCCAACGATTCAACCAAGAGACTCCTGGAATTGGTAAATGAATTCAATAAAGTCTCAGGATGTAAAATTAATGCACAAAATTCAGCGGCATTCATATATGCCAATAATAGTCAAGCCAAAAATCAAATCAAAGATGTAACACCTTTCACTATAGCATCAAATAAAATTAAATATTTAGGGATATGTTTAATGAAGGAGGTGAGAGACATATATTGGGAGAACATCAAAAAGAAATTGTGGAAGATGTAAACAGATGGGAAACCCTGCCATGCTCATGGATTGGCAGAATCAATATTGTTAAAATGTCCACACTACCTAAAGTGATCTTCAGAATTAATGCAATTCCTATCAAAATACCATCATAATTCTTTACAGAGCTAGAAAAAATAATATTATACTTTGTATGGAACCAGAGAAGACCTCATATAGCCAAAGAAATCTTAAGCAAAAAGAACAAATTGGGAGGCATCAGTCTACCAGACGTCAAGCTATAGTAACCAAAACACATTGGATTGGCACTAGAACAGAGATATAGACCTTCGGAACAGGACTGAGAACCCAGATATAAAACCATCCTCATATTGTCATCTAATCTTCAAAAAAGCAGACAAAAATATACATTGGGGAAAAGAATCTCTATTCAATAAATGGTGCTGGGAAAACTAGATAACCACATGCAGAAGACTGAAATTGGATCCTCACCTCTCACTTCTTACAAAAATCAACTCACAGTGGAAAACAGACTTAAACATAAGGTGTGACACTATAAGTATTATAGAAGAAAATATTGGGGAAATCTCTTATTGGACATCAGCCTAGGCAAAGAATTTTTATGACAAAGATCCCCAAAGCCATCAGAGCAGCAACAAAAATTAATCCTATTTTTTAAAGTGGATTCTCACAGACCTTAATGAAATCGATATTCTGTGTCTTTAAACAGGAAGAAGGACCCAAGGTATTTCCTCTTCTATTGTTACTGTTTTCTCCCTCTTTTTGCCTTCATTCTAGCACTTGAAAAGTGGGCATTTTAAAAATATGGTGATTCATAAATATAAAAAATGATCACTCCAGTTTGCTAACGCAATGGCAGAGATGCTCACTGCAGCTTTCAAAGCCCCCGACTTGGTTCCCTCACTTGCCTTCCACTTGTCCTCCCAGTGTTCCTGCTCGTCCGTGCTCCAGCCACGCCTGACATTTTCTGTGCCTCGTAAATACACCTAGACATCTCACTCCCTGAATATTCCATATCTCACAGAGGCTGAATGACCTGCCCTCTGCTATGACCTCCACCCTCCATTTCTACCTGTGCACAGAGTGACCAGGTCAAGTAATAACTGCTCAGCAAAGCCTTCTCAGATTTCACCAGAAAGCTCTCTCACTATTAATGGCCTTGCACTGTTAAAATGTGTGTGTGTGTGTGTGTGTGTGTGTGTGTGTTATTCATCATGCATTTCATATGTGTATCCTTCTCTCAAGTTTTCCATCAACATCTTTTGTCCATTTGATATTACAGTCTCTCATAGGCACGTTGGCATGGCTCTGCTTTGCACACTTTAGGCTAAGCTGGGAGGGAGAGTATAGCAGCGAGCAGTTAGTGAGGATATGGGACTGGAACCCAAGCCTGTGTGATCCACAGCAATCCCTCTCTGTGTTCTACCCACACTGCTATTCAAGGCATCAGACTCAACCATGCAGGTGGAGCCAGCATAAAGTCAAGCAAGGCCAGTGTAGGCTGGGGAATCCTGAAACATTAGAATCTTTTTATCTCTGGGGGAAATATGTCCCTAGAACTACAAGATTCTGAAGAGACAGAACTAGATGACAACTGCCCTAAGTTGTCCTGAGGTGGAGGCAAGAGAGAAGAAATAGTTCAGTTGGGCTTGAAAATTTACCTTTTGTCTTGTAAAAAAAAGAGAGAGAGAGAGAGGGATGACATCTGATACAAAGCTCACAGTTTTCTGTTATTTAATTCAATTTACTTTGAAGATAATCATGTGTAGTGTGTCTACAAGGTGTACATTTTACTTTAGACTTGTACACTCTATTGCAGAAGCTATGGGGAAGAGGAGATATTCCACAGACAGCCAACATTTTCTAACAAGGTTTGAGTTAGATTCTAAAAATGAGTCTAAAATACCAGCAGAAATTTTCTTACTTCCGCTTGTAGAACTTTCTAAAATAAAAATAAAATATTCCACTATTCTGTATAGAAACATCTCTAACATCAACTCTATTAAGCCAAAATATTCTCTGGCAGAATACATGAATCAAACAGGTATGTTCTCTCCATCAAATATTTACAGGGATTATTTAAAATTCACAAAGGCCCAGCCTCCAGAGGGAAAAAGACCACATCTCTTCCCACCCAACATTGAAGGATTTGCTCAGTGAGTTATTTAGCACAGTTAATCTAAGACCGCAGCAAACCAGGAGCCAATTAATCCCAAGCAAGACTGTCAACAGGCAGATTCTGTCTTCAGAGCCTCTCCTCCTCCCTGTGCTAAGGGACACCTCCCACGACAGTGACCACCTGCTCCCTCAAGCATGCCTTCAGAGTCACATCCAGGTGTAGACTACTGAAAGTTACCAAAAGCTTTCTTCTTTTGGCCAAATAGTTTTGAATGGTGAAAATAAAGACTCAAATAGATATTAATACCAATATAATTGAATTCTATATCCATCATTTATATTTCTATGCCTTTAGGCAAGTTTCTTAACTTCTTTTAATTTCCTATTCTGGAAAATATTACCCTTCAATATAATATTTAGTAATTAAGACAAGAAATCATTTATAATAATCAGTAGTTTTATTAACACTAATTATATTGATAAAATACATTATCAGTAATTACATGAATACAACTAATAAAACTAGTATAATTTCTATAATATTTTGAAATCAGTAAGTCAGTAAAGGGAACAGGAGAAAAGAGAGAAAGCAAATGGAAAGAAGGTAATGGTTGTTTTTACATGTTTTTATTTTAAATCCACCTCTTAAAGTATAATTTACATACAATAAAATGTATAGTAGGTGAGTTTTGATAAATGTATATACTCATGTAAGTGCTACCACAATGGTGGGTATTTATCAGTTTTATTTATCTATTCAAAGAACCAGGTTTTGACTTTGTTCATGTTCTCATTTTTACATTCTGTTTCTTTGCCTTCTCCTTTTTATTATTTCATTTCATTATGTGTTCCTTCTGAGGACTAAGAGGAAGAATCTGTTCTGTTCCTCTCTCCCAGCTTCTGATGACTTGCTGACAATCTTTGAAATTCTTTAGCTTGTAGATGAATCACCCAATCTCTCTGCCTCCCTCTGCACGTGACATTCTCCCTGTGTGCGTGTTTTTCTGTTTCCATTTTTATAAGCACGCAATTATGTTGGATTAGGATTCACACCAATAACCTCATCTTAACTTGATCATCTGCAAAGACTTTATTTCCAAATAAGGTCACATTCACAGGTACTGGGGGTTAGGACTTCAACATTTTTGGGGGAGGATGCAATTCAATTCATAACAATCCTACGCAGCCCCTAAAACTGGGGAAAACGTACTGCCTCCTGATTCAGGCTCTCTGAATTCCCTCCAAAAGCTCTGTTGGTGTCTCTTCCCTACCCTACCACCAGCAGGGACCCTCTACCTGTGCAAAGCCCTGACTCTCTAACTCCGGCCCATGCCAAGAATCAGGACATGCTCCCAGGGTAAAAGTGGCCACAAAATTCAACACACTTTATTGAGTATCTTAACTCTCTAGTAATATCCCTTTCAGCTTTGGTTTTCTCAGTAGGTCTCTAGTACCTCATACAGGTGATTCCTATATTGTGTTTGGCATTTCTAGTTGTTCACAGCAATAGTATTTTTGGCCATGAGTTATTGCATTACACCCAGGAGTAGAAGCCCATTTATATATTTTTATTATCATTCATTTGTTAACTCAACACATATATATTTACCACTTACTATATTCCAGACTGCTTTAGGCACTGGCTATTTAACAGTAAAATGGTTTTTCTTCTAATCATCTGAATTTAAGATCCCACGATAAAGCTTTGGAGAAAGATAAAAATCCTTACCCTTGTATAAATGATTTTCTTATGTATAAACAATAAACAAAATTAATAACTAAACTGTATGATATGCTAGGTAATGATAAGTGTCAAATAGAAAAATTAAATATAGGCTGGGCACAGTGGATCATGCCTGTAATCCTAGCACTCTGGAGGGCCAAGGCAGGAGGATCGCTCAAGGTCAGGAGTTGGAAATCAGCCTGAGCAAGAGCGAGACCCCGTCTCTACTAGAAATAGTAAGAAATTAATTGGCCAACTAAAAATATAGAGAAAAAATTATCCGGGCATGGTTGCGCATGCCTGTAGTCCCAGCTACTCGGAAGGCTGAGGCAATAGGATTGCTTGAGCCCAGGAGTTTGAGGTTGCTATTGGCTAAGCTGACACCATGGCACTCTAGCCTGGGCAACAAAGTGAGACTCTGTCTGAAAAAAGAAAAATTAAATAGAAATGTAGTAATAGTAGTCACAAAATATTAGTGGGTGGGATTTGCTATATTGTATGTAGTCAGAAAATGCATTACTGAGAAGATACACTTGAATAATCAACCAAGGGAAGTAAGAGGGTAAGACATGCACATACGTGGAGGAGGAATAATTAAGATACCGAGAATTATTTTACACAGATTCTTAGGCAGGAGCATGACTGGGGTCATGCAAAGAGTTGACAGGGGCAATGGTTTGTAGGTTATGATGGGTTAAAGAATTGTTAGCATTGAGCACTGATAGATGAAGCTTGAAATAATGTATATGTGGTTTAAAATTTTTAATTATTAGATTCTAAGGAAATATAAATCTGAACACACTTAATTTATATATGTGGATACTGGATTGCCAATTTAGTGGTGATGAGTGATCAGAGGGTGAAAATATAATTTTTGACCCCCCATTAATGCTTTTTGTTATAACATTATGTTACCTTTTTCTGTAGAATGTATAGTCCATAAAGTTTTTGTCCAAGAGTATTTTGACATTTTCCCTCTTAACCTTGATTTCATTAAAAAAGTTTAGTATTTTATTTTCCATCAGAAACCACCACCAATCTGTTCCATACTTTCCTCATGGCGTTTTTTACCTCCTTATTCCTGAAAGTATAAATCAAAGGATTGAGCAAGGGAGTCATGATAGCATAAACTACTGCCACCATTTTGTCAGAGGAGAAAGCAGATGGAGGTCGTGCGTATACAAATATGCACGGGACAAAGAACAAAACTACAACAGTAATGTGAGATCCGCAGGTAGACAGAGCTTTTCTCCGTCCTTCAGAACTATGAGTTCTCAGAGAGAACAAGATGACACCATAGGAGACAAGCAAGAAGGAGAAGGTTATGATACAGAAAACGCCACTGTTGATGACCACAAAAAGGCCAATGACGTGAGTGTCAGTGCAGGCAAGATCCATTAATGGCTGAAAGTCACAACAGAAGTGATCAATGACATTGGGACCACAGAAGGGCAACTTGAAAGTAAAGAGAATTTGTATCGTGGAATGTGAGAAGCCCCCTGCCCAGGCCACCACCATCAGAATTTCACAGAGCCTCCGGTTCATGATGGAAGAGTAATGCAAAGGCTTGCAAATGGCCACATACCGATCATAGGCCATGGCTGTGAGGATAATCAACTCTGCTCCACTAAACAAGTGTTCAACAAAAAGCTGCATCATGCAGCCTTCAAAGGAGATGGTTTTCCTCTCATAGAGGAAGTCCACAATCATCTTTGGCATGAAGGCGGAGGAATAACATGAATCTATGAAGGACAGCAAAGCCAAGAAGAAGTACATGGGGGATCTCAGTAGTGAAGGGCTGCTGAGGATGGTTACTAAAATTAGCGTGTTACTCCCAACTGTTGCAATGTATACAAACAAAAATACAACAAATAATATTATCTGAACATTTGGATTCTGTGAAAGCCCCAGGAGAACAAATTCAGTAACAAAGCTTTGGTTTTGCATAATTTCCAAGGAAAAGGTGTCACCTCCAACAGTGATCAGCATGTAGAATCGGCAGTCATGATAAAGAAAAATTTGCTTCAGTTCAATTTGTAATGTAATAGTCATCAACAAATTTGAATCATTCAAATACAAAATTATCTGAGTGCTTCTGTCATCACTGAAAACACAAAACTCGAAATTGTTGAATGTAATAGTGAAAGGTCAGGCAGAATTTGGTTGGAGATAAATTACTGAATGCGTTAAAAGAGCCATAGTTTCAATATGGGGGAAGGCAAGCATCCGGATGTGGTAGAGAAGAGAAATAGTTTTCATTTCAAGTGCCAGCTTTTATCGTCTACTAGTGGCTTCCTGGCGGGAATTACTGAGAAGTGTTCTGAAGCCACCTCCGAGTTATGAAGAAAGTTAGACTGTAATTTATTGGCCGTGCCTGCCATGAAATAGGAGCATAGGTGAACAGCATGCCATCCTAACCTGGAGACTGCCTTATCTACCTAGAAGGTGAAATAACATGCAGTTTCAAAGCCACTTGAAAATCGTAGCTACCCTTCAAATATTCCTTTGAATGTCTGAACTGTGTGAGGCCTTTAAACGAATGAATTCATTCTTCATAAAAGAGAATGATCTGTGGAAAATGTCAAGCGGTACATTTAATACATAACAAGTATGTACTAAGTGTTCAGTTCATTTTTAATCTGTCATTTTAGAATGAAAACAGAAGTTTATAGAAATAATAACACCTATATCAGAATGACATCATGTTGACTAAGTGAAATAAGTTGGGGCACAGGACCCACTGCCTAGAGCACAGTCTGTGACAGGGCTATTGTCCCTGTTTGATTGGTGGGAAACTCATGCTTGAAGAGGTTAAGTTCAAGCAAACAATAGATGCTTCATCTGGGGTTTGAACACAGAACCTCTGGCTCCACTGGATCAACAGGGGAAGGAGTGGGATTTTCCTTTTCAGCAAGAACTTCATAGCAGTGGTAACCTTTCTACAAGCACGTACATGTACAAATTGGTACATAGGAAAGGAAGAGAAATACCACCACATAGGAAAGGAAGAGAAATAAGTTGCTTATAAGACATAGTCTTGAGGCTTTATTAATTATTTGCCAATTATTTACACAATGTGGCCTGGTCTAATCAAGTATAACTATTAAGGATATACATGTTTCAAATTTATTTGATATTATTGTAAAACAGAGAGATGTGTATATATTAAGAGCTTACCTGTTCATCTCCCAGGATTATATTGTGGGTCAAATTTGAAAATGTGAAATGTTTCTTATGATAACATGCCCTTATCAATTGTAGTTACTAGTAACTCAGTTACAAAGCCATCCACCTTACCCTCAGAAAGCTTCCGAATGACTCATCAGACAATTATCCAGTCATTGACTTCATTTTCCACCTGTAGACACAGCTTCACAGGATGATTGTATCCTCGTCTATATGTGTAACTGAAATGAATCTATGAAACAGCACATATATAGGTCTTTGTGTGTTAAAATTTGTATTAGTATACATATATATGTTTGTTAAAAAATAAGTGAATAAAAGAAAAATGGGATTCATTATGAGGCTTACAAATAAGCTGATTTTTATGAATGCCACTTAGAGTTAACAGAAACAATCAAATGTTAATAAAACTAACAAATGCACAAAGGTGTATGTTAATATCTGTCCTTTGGCACACTTTAAATCAACTATTTCCATTATGTTTCCAGGTTCATTCTTGCCTGTGTCTGCATGATGAACTCCATATCCAGTTACAAGTTGTTGCCAAGAAAACAAAAGTTCAACCAAACCTTGTAAGGTTTTGGATCTGTCAACACTCACTTATTAGAAAGCAAAAAAATACAAATCTATGACCCAGCTGTGTTCAGCTTAGCCTTGGACCAAAGCAGGAATGACAATGAAGTGCAATTAGTAGGAACATCAGCTCCAGACTCACATAGATCTGGGTTCAAATCCAGAATCTTCTACTGGGGTGGAACATGTTACTTAAAAATCTTCAAATTCTGAAAGCCTCAGCTGCCACATCTGTAAATGGTTATAAGAAGAATGTCTATTTATAGGGTTTTGTGAGAATCAGATAAGGCAACACACACAAAACGTTTATGAAGTTACAAGCCCGGAAGGTCATGATGAGTGGTTAGAACAAGCACCCAGAGTGATTGACACAGAACAGAAGTTATAACATCTTCAGTCTTAATTCGTACTTTACCATGACCAAGATGTTTTTACTAATCCTTTTTTTGAGTTACAAATGTAATATATGCTGTTTGGTCAGTGTCAGTACCGAAATGATATTTTTAATATCTACAACACTTTTAAACATCCTTAGTAATCCTGAATAAATTATTGTGACTCTCAGACCCACTAGCATCCACTTGTATTTCAGATATATTCATTGTATAAGCTCTAATGAGTGCAGAATGCACAGTCTGGGAGATAAACATACTTCAAGCTCTGATTCGGGTGGGGCAAAGGTCATATATGCAACCTAAACAGTTGTAACCCTGTAATATGCTGAAATAAAAAATATAAAACCATCCTCCTATGGCCATCTAATTTTTGAAAAAAACATACACTAGGGAAAAGAATCCTCATTCAATAAATGGTGCTGGGAAAACTGGATAGCGACATGTAGAAGACTGAAACAGGATCCTCACCTTTCACCTCTCACAAAAATCAACTTACCGTGGATAACAGACTTAAACCTAAGGTGTGAAACTACAAGAATTCTAGAAGAAAATGTTGGAAATACTCTTCTAGACATTGGCCTAGGCAAGGAATTTATGAAGAAGACCCCAAAGGCAATCACAGCAACAACACAAATGAATAAATGGTATCTGATTAAATTAAAAAGCTTCTGCCCAGCCAAGGAAACTATCACGAGAACAGCCAACCTACAGAATGGGAGAAAATATTCACATGTTACACATCTGATAAAGGACTGATAACTAGAATCTACAAAGAACTCAGAAAAATCAGCCAGAAAAAAAGCCTTTCCTTTTTTCAGATGAAAAGTATATTTTAGGTTAGTATTAAAACTTTAAAGAAAAAACTTTTAAAATGGAGACTATACTGTGTTCATGGTTTATGTTCACAAAGTTTATGATTTTAAATCAATTACAAGGTAATTGTTCAAAAAGCACTATGTTGTCCCACATTGAATACTGCAACAGAAAAAGGACACAAATTGACAAATTAGTGCAATGTGAATAAAATATGATATTTCCTTAATAGTAATATATCAACGTTCATTTAATAGCCTTGACAAACATACACATGGTAACGTAAGATGATAATAGTAAGGGAAACTACCTGAGTAGTACTAAGGAACTCTCCAAGGTATCAGCAAATTTTCTGTTAATCTAAAATTACTCCCAAGAAAAAGCTAATTAAATACAAAAGAAATTGTTCAATTTGTGCTAGTAATTCGCTAGCAATCCCAGCTTCATCATGCACTAGCCATGTGTCATTGAACAAACCACCATGCCTCAGCCTCCTGTACTGTAAAATAGATAGTCATGCTTGTTCAAGCTGCCTGACCCATGAAAGTAAAACAGACTATTATTATTAATGAGCTTTGCACAGTAGAAATCAAATATTAATGTCGGCATTATTTTTAAGCAGCATTTCCCTACAGACATAAAGTCATTTGGAAAATTGAATCAGTCATAAGACTATAATATGTTTTTTACATCATGCTATTTTTCAATTTTACCCATTCTAAGATTGCAATGAAACTGCTTTTTCCATGTAATTCTTTCAAAAAAAATTAGTAAGTAATTTCAGAATCATCAATGTTTGCGTTCTTAATACAAGTAACCCCAACTCTAAAAATATAGTTTGAAGGTGAAATGAAATGAAGAAATTTCATAACGAAAGATTCTGCCGTGTGATATACAATAGTGAAACTTGAGAAACAACTAAAATACTGAATGATAGGAAGAAGTTTATCTAAATGAAGCTATTACAAATTAATATCACATGGTGCTTTAAACAAAACACAAATACTGTGAGCCTATAGAAGGTGAAGCATCTTTACAATATGGGTGAGATAAACAGAACTAAAATTGTAATAACTATGCTCATTTATATAGATATTGTAAATGTAATTTTATAATCTAGAAGGAAGCATAAAAATTATAGTGACTTTTTATTTGCAATGTATATATTACTATTATTAGGATATTTAAAATTAAATAAGTTTAAAACCCATAATGCCATATTTGTTACCATCTAAACAGTTCAAAAATGGAGGTGGGGTTTGGAGATAACTCATTTGCATATATAGAACTAACAAGCTAACATAACACAAAATCTTACATTAAAATTATAAACTCTTGTATACTCTTCATAAATGGTCATACTATTTGACTAGTTCTCCCTGTCCTTTATGTACTCATTTTGATATTGATGTTAAATTCAAACTGTGCTATTGTTAGCAGCCTATTCTGCCCATATTTCTTCTAGAACCTTCCATGGGCTTTCCTTTCCTGACAGCCACACCCTTAATATGCTGGGGCTGCACCTCAGATTGCTCAGGGACCACTCAAAGCATCTTTTAGAGCTGTGACTTCCTCATGCCCCACTATCCACATTACCTACTATTTCCTTCCCATCAGTTTTTGCAACAAAACTAAATCTAGCAGCATTCATTCTGAAAATAATGGAATTTCTGTTTCAAGGTGGACATATACATAACATTCAGAATTATAAGAGCAATTAGTAGTAAGGTTTTCGTTAAAAGTAATGTTTTGTAGTTATACCTCAAGCAGTTGATTTTAGATGCATTTATGTACATATATGGGCATATCAGTCACATTTGCATACATTTTTCAAATAACTTGTTATAACAAAGAAAAAGAATAAATTAAAACCTTATTTATAATTATCCTCGCTGTTAAGTTTCTTAAATCCACCATATTTTTGATCCAGGATTATTACTCAGCAATAAAAGATTGGTTTTGTGCCTGTCTAGTAAAGCACATTCCTTTCCCTGGAAACTTGAGAAATATGTTCTCCTCCAATGTCAGAATTTCAGATCCTTTTGTCTCTCCTCAAAATTGCTCTATAAATCTACCTAAATCTCTCAAAGTTGATACTCTTATTGATTCTGGAATTTGGAAATAAAAAACTTTCTCTGTTCCACTGGTGTCCTTCCTGATGGATGCCTGGACCTTCTTTTTTTTCCACTATCTCAGCGTTTGCGCTCATTTAAAGGAAGAGTGAAAGCCACGACAACTAGCACTAAAGCAATTTAAATTTTCCTGAATAATGCTGTGGCAGGGGCCTAATGCTATTGGTGACATCAAATGTGCTTAGGGAAAATAAATTGGATGTATTTAAAATCAGAAGACTCCACTCTGTGATGAGAGTCAAGATTTCTTACCCCTAATGTCCTTCCCTGTGCCATTTGTTAGGGTGTCATTGTGGAAAGAGTAAATGCTGTATTCTTTTTTTTTTTTTATTTGAGAGCATTACAGGGGTACAAACAATTGGTTACAAGACACTTGCAGTTGAATGTTTATAGCAGGACAATTCACAGTCTCAAAGATGTAGAAATAATCCAAATGCCCACCAATACATTAGTGGATTAATATAATGTGGAATATGTATACTATGCAGTACTCTCCAGCCATAAAAAAAATAGTGAGGTAATACTTTATTACTAACCTCAATGGAACTGGAGAACACTCTGCTGTATTCTATATCAATAACTCTGTAAATGGCAGCACTTGAATTTACCATGCTACATCAGTGTTCTTTAAATAGCCTCAGAAAATTCTGCTTTTTAATCTAAAACATCAGGAAGGGGAGAGCATCAGAGGATAAATGATAAATGAGAATATTTTAGAAATAATAAATAAAATACTATTGGGGAGCAAGGACAAAATATGCACTTGTTGCATTTCTAAGTTTTTCAGATTTAAGTTGAATATGAAAGGCTGGAGATAGGTCTAATTTCATTAGATTTGGAGTAATTAGGCGCTCGTACAGCCCTCGCCCATGAAGCAAACAGGAATTTGCATTCTAACAGCTGCTGTTCATTGGATAAATTATGTATCAAGTGCTGTTCCATGGACTTTACATGTATTACTGTATTTATTTCTACATCCTTTCAGGTTGGTAATGTTATTATCCTCCTTAAGTATGAGCAGTCTACAAGCCAGGCAGGTTATGTAGCTGGTCCAAGTGTGCACAGTTCTTAAGTGATAGGCTCATGCATTGCATTCAACTTTATAGCCTGACTACGACACAACACTTTAAAGGACTGGATCACAATTTGAAATCCTCTCTGAAAATGCAACAATGTGAATCATAAACTCACTTTATATCAGTTCATTGAGAATTCTGGTGATGATAATCTCCCGTTCTCCATGGAAAAAAGTCCATTTGGTGGCTGGCCAAAATGTGAAGGTTGTTTCCAACCCACCCTTCTACATCTAAGAGAGACAGGAAGAGCATCTCTGCCAGATGAAGTAGACAATGTCTCTTGCTGCTTACCAAATGCCATCTTCTACATGGTTCAGGGAAAAATAAACAAACAAAAGTTTCATCTTTGGTTCCCATTGCAATTTAAAGGCGTTTCCCTGAGAGGTCATGAGCCTGTAGAATTGCTTCTCAGCTTCCCCCAGGGTTCAAATTTCCCGTGAGTATGATTTTCCAAACACAATTTTATGTGGATTGTCTTGCTCAAGTGTTTGCAAAACTTTTATGTCTCTGATGAATTAGAGGCTTTTTTGCTTTTTTAAGTTCTTCTGGGTTTCTTATTGAAGATGCTGTCATTTTCCTTCATGTTCAGGAATAGGACAATGTGTATACTGGGATGGAATATGTGGTGTCTCTGCCAAATTTGGCCAATTGTACTTAATAAATAAAAAAGAGCTGAGATTTGGGATAAGACATCGTGAATCCATAAGCGCCATGCATATTGCTTTGGGACTAGGGTAGCAATGAGTGCTTATTAAAGGATAACATTTTATGTATAAGTATGCAAAGATTCATAGGTTAATCAAAATTTTATTTTTTCCTCTCAGAAACTGATCTTGAGATTCCAAGATTTTAAAACTAAAAGCACCTTTCATAGAGATTAAAGGATTTTTTTCTCTGTTTATTTTATTTGAAAAGAATATATTTGATATCTGTTTAAGAAAAATGTAGCATCGAGACTCAAACCTGAAGGACAACTTGAACTTAGCTCATCAGGCCCAAGAACCACAACAAGCAATTTGTTGCTTTAGACAGTCTACAAGTATGATATCCTATCTATTTATATGTCTATTTACATCCCATAAAAATGCAAAATTGAAGTGATTTAAGGCCCAGAAACACCACCACTTCAATTGTCTCTGGAATTAAGACAAAAGTGTTAATGTTACATGTGTATCCTGACACAGAAGAATCACCTTATATGGACCACAGTCCTGGTCAGGTGGATATTTAATAAATATCACTCAGCAACAAGACTTAAGAAATTCATTCCAGGGTCCTGTTTCTGACTTCAAGCCACAGTTAGCATCTTCTACATCATTCTGTGCCTTTCTTGGCTTATTATTTGTTTCTGTTAAAAGACAACTGCACTTGTATGTTTATGGCAGCACAGTTCACAATTGCAAAGATGTGGACATAACCCAAATGTCCATAGTACATGAGTGGATTAATAAAATGTGGTATAGGTATACCATGGAGAGTTACTACCTAGTCATAAAAAATGAAGAACTAATACCTCTTGTATTAACTTTGATGGAACTGGAGTCCATTCATCTAAGTGAAATATCACAAGAATGAAAAAAAGAAATAGCACATGCACTCATCATTAAATTGAAACTGACAGGGAAAAAACCCCACCCTGGGGCCCCATGGCTGAAAGCACTGCTGATTAGATACTTTTTGAATCCCACTACTGATTGGATGGTAAAGCTTGTTTCTGACTGGATGTTAAAGCTTGTTGCTGATTGCATGTTAAAGCTTGTTGGTGATTGGACACTTTCTGAATCCTACTAAGGGTATAAAAACTGGAGGAGAACAAGGAAGGGGGGCTCAGAATGCCCCTATGAGCCCGCAGGCAGAATAAAGGCTGATTCTCCAACTCTCCGTGTGCTGTTCGGTTCTTTCCCCGGTCAATGGCTGTAACACTAGCTGTAACACTTGCTGTTAAGACTTGCTGGAACAAAACTAATCGATTAACACTTATCTGCACATAAGGAAATAACATTCATCAAAAAAAAGCAAGAGGGAGGAAGGGGCAGGGGATGGGTAAATTCACACCTAATGGGTACAATGCACACTATTTGGGGAAAGGGCACATTTTTAACTTTGACTAAAATGGTACAAAAGCAATTTATGTAACCCAAATGTTTGTACCCCTATAATATTCTGAAACACACAAAAAAAAGAAAAAGAAAAGAAATGCCAAAAAAGATAAAGTAGGGCAGATAATATGAGAAATATTATTTTTGCACCATTATGAAAAAAATAGCCTGCATTATTTTTAAGGTTTACATCAGAAAAGAGAAAGAGACAGAGAGAGTCACAGCCATGGAGAAGAAACAGCAGGTAGGGGCATAGTAATTTGCCCTTCTAGAATTTATCTAATAATATACTCATCCTACTGATAAAAATTATATTTTCCTCAATTATTAAATCACAAAATATATGCTAAGTTTTCAAAGATTGATGCCTCAATTTCTGGGAAAGTTCTTCTGTTCATTAGAATGCTTTATTACTCAGCCCTTACCAAAATTTTTACAAACTGAGCCTTAAGAAATGTTCTGTTATCCAGCAAATCTAGGTTCCCATCTCTATGATTCTCACATTTTCTAATTACCAAAGGCTGGTATTCAACACAGGCACACATCCATGTACATTTTAGAATTGGCTTATCAATTTATGTAAAAAATGTTTTATCATTGAGGAGGAAGGTATGGGTGGGTATTAATTCATCACAAAATTATTATCTCTAAAATTAAGACCTCTCCTGGGCTGTGCACAGTCAGCCTAATATTTTCTACTGTAGATCTGTTTATATAATAAGTTTGATATAAGTGATAAACAATTTGACTGAATAGTAATGAGTCAGTGTCAGATGGAGTGATTTATTGATGGAGATTTAGAACTGTGAGCAGAAAAGAGGCACCTAGGTATTTGTATAATGTCCAATCAGAGCACATGAAGATTCTTCTGGTGTCCAGGCATCTGTGTTTCTATTCACATCCAGGAACTATCTCCTTTTGTTCTCTTCACATCCTGCTATGTCAAAATCATGCCTCTACAATTTCTTAGTTCTATTTATTTAACTCTATTTGACTTCATTACTCGTAACGCTTTATTTTTTATTGGGTTTCCCATGAATACTGGCTTCCAGTGACTCTCTCAAAGATACTCTCTTAATAATGATCACAGACACAAATCTGATGAACAAAGTAAACAGGAAAATGTGAATAATTCTTTTCTTGTTCATGTCAAATCTCTCTTGCACATACCACCACCAGGAAGGAGGACAGATGAAAGACCAGAGTGAGGATAAAGAAAAGTGGTTCGACTCATGCAAGGCACATCCCTCATCACAGGTGGTTTAAGATCAACACAGAAATATCCAATTTCACAGAAATTGATAAGCCAGTTCTAAAATTAGCATGGATGTGTGCCTGTGTTGAATAGCAGTCTTTGGTAATTAGAAAATGTGAGAAGCATAGAGATGGAAGACTAGATCCACTAGATATGTGAAGATTTCTTAAGGCTCTGTTTTGTGAAAATCTTGTAAAGGCCTAATAATAAAGAATTCCAAGGAATAGTAGAACTTGCTCAGAAATTGAGGGATCTATCTTTGAAATCTTAGTAAAAATTTTGTTATTTAATAAATTATGAAGTGAGAATTAAATCAGTATGATAAACAGAGTATTGGATAAATTCTGGAAGAGCAAATTACTATCCACCCCCACATGCTGTTTCTTAGCCTCAGCTATGGCTCCCTCTGTCTCTGTCTTGCTATTTTCTGACTTAAACTTTAAAACTAATTTACCCTATTTTTTAAAAAACCATGGAAAAATATTTCTTATATTATCTGCCCCACTTCATCTTTACAATCTTATTTTTATGTTATTCCACTCTCTTCCTCTAACAGAAAGAAATAATAAAGGATGGTGCAAAGAAGGGTGTGGAATGAAGTGGAAGATGCTAACTGTAGGTTGGAGTGAGAACCAGGGTTCCAGAATGAATTGCTGAAGTCTTGTTGCTGAGCGATATTTATAAAATATCACCCTGACTAGGACTGTGGTTCCTATCAGGTGATTATTCTTTGTCAGGACACACATATAACATTTCAATTAAAAGAAAATCATACTTCTCTCTTAATTCTACAGACAATTGAATTGATGGTGCTTCTGGGCCTTAACTCACTCCGTTTTGCATTGTTCTGTGGGATGTGAATAGACAAATAAATAGGTAGAATAAAATATTTAAAGACTTTGTAAATAAAACAAATTGGTGTGGTCCCTGGCTCTGATGAGCTAAATTCAAGTTGTCCCTCAAACTTCAGTCTCAACACTACATTTTTCTCAGAGTAAATAGACATGTTATATCTTCTTTTCAAATAAAATAAAAAGACAGAAATTTCTTTAAAATCTAGAAATTGTGCTCTTAGTTTTAAAGTCTTGGAATCTGAAGATCAGTTTTTGAGAGAAAAATACAATTTTGATAAACCTATGAATCTTTACATACTTATACATAAAATATTATTCTTTAATAAGCACTCATTGCTACACTAGTCCCAAAACAATATATGTTGCCCCTATGGATGCAAGGCATCTTATGCCCGGACTCAGCTCTTTTATTTAGTAAGTATACAGGGAGTTTGCCCTAATTCTGCCAGGACACACCACATATTCTATCACAGTATACACAGGGTTCTATTCCTGAACATGAAGGAAAATGAAAGCATCCTCAAAAGAAACTCAGGAGAAGTTAATAAAAAAAAACAGAAAAAAAACCCACACACTTCTAATTGATCAGAGACATAAAGGTCTTGTAAACACTTGAGCAAGTCAAGCTACATAAAATTGTGTTTGGAAAATCATACTCATGGGAAATTTCCAAACCCTGTGGGAAGCTGAGAAGCCATTCTACAGGCTCATGACCTCTCAGGGAAATGTGTTTAAATTGCAATTGGAAAACAAGGAGGAAATTTCTGCTATGTAGAAGATGCAATTATTAAGTGGTAGGGGACATTCTCTTCATTGTCTGTGAGAGATGATCTTTCTGTCTGTCTTAGATGTAGAAGGAAGGGTTGGAAACAACCTTCCTGTTTTGGCCAGCCCCTGAATGGACTTTTCTCCATAGAGAATGGGAGATTACTATCTCCAGACTTTTCAATGAACTGATAAATGGTGAGATTTATAATTCCCATATTTGCATTTTCAGAGAGGATTTCAAATTATGATGTAGTGTTTCAAAGTGTGGGTGTTGTGGTCAGGCTATAAAGTTTAATGCAATGCATGAGACTATCACTTAAAAACTGTGCACATTTGGGCTAGTTACATAACCTTTCTGGCTCTTCACTCCTCACATGTAATGAGCACCATAATACTACCCAGCTGAAAAGATGTGGAAACAAATATGCATGTTAGGTTCATAGAACAGCACTTGACACATAACAAGTGTCCAATAATCAGCAGCTGTTAGAATGCAAATTGCTGTTTGCTTATTAGGGGATGAAGTTTGGAGTACCTAATTACTTCAAGTATGATGAAATTAGACCTATCTTTAGCCTTGCATGTTCAAGTTAAATATGAATAACTTAGAAATGCAACAAGTGCATATTTTTTTACTTGCTCTCCAATGGCATTTTACTTATTTTTTCCAAAATATTCTCATTTATTCTCTGATATTCTCTCCATCCTGATGTTTTAGATTAAAAAGCAGAATTTTCTCAGGCGGTTTAAAGAACAATGATGTAACAGGGTAAGTTCAAGTGCTGCCATTTACAGAGTTATTGATATAGAATACAGCAGAGTGGTCTCCAGTTCCATCCTGGTTAATAAACGAAATATTAGTTCACCATTTTTTATGGGTAAGTAGTACTCTATGGTATACATATACCTCTTTTTATTAATCCACTCGTTTATTGATGGGCATTTGGGTTGTTTCCACATTTTTGAGATTGTGACTTTGCTGCTGTAAACATTCAACTGCAAGTGTCTTGTTACCAAAAAGTTTGTTCCCCTGTAACACTCTGAAATTTTTTTTAAAAAAGAAATAGAGCATTTACTCTTTCCACAATGACACCCTAAGAAATGGCACAGGGAAGGACATTAAGGGTAAGATAACATGACTCTCGTCATGGAGTGGAGTCTTCTGATATTAAATATGTCCACTTTATTTTCCTTAAGCACATTTGATGTCACAAATGCCATTATGTCACTGCCTCGGCATTATTCAGGAAAAGTTGAATTGCTTTAATGCTAGTAGTCATGGTTTTGGCTCTTCCTTAAAATGAGCTAAATCACAAAGACAATGGAAAAAAAGAAGTCCAGGCACACGGGTGAAATAGAGAAACTTTTGTGTTTCAAATTCCATAAATAGTAAGAGTATAAACTTTGAGAGATTTAGGTAAATTCATAGAGCAACATTGAGAGGAGAAAAAAGGATCTCAAATTCTGAAATTTGAGGAGAATACGTTTCCCAACTTTCCAGAGAAACTGTCTTATTCCAAAAGAATAAGACAGGCATGAAATAAAACTTTTATTGCTCAATAATAGTCCTAGATCAAAAAAATGGTTGATTTAAGAAACTTCACAGGGTGGATAATTAGAAATAGGATTTTAATTAATTCTTTTTCTTTGCAATGACAATATATATTTGAAAAAATGTATGCAAATGTGACTGATATGCACTCATATTACATAACATGCATCTAAAATTTACTGCTTGAAATATAACTACAAAACAATACTTTTAATGACAACCTTACTAATTGCTCTTACAATTCTGAATGTTATGTATATTTCAACCTTGAAACAGAAATTCTATTATTTTCAGAATGAATGATGCAAGATTTAGTTTTGTTGCAAAAACTGATGAGAAGGAAATAGTAGGTAATGTGGATAGTGGGGCATGAAGAGGTGAACTTCCCAAGGTCACAGCTCCAAGAAATCCTGGGAAATGGGAGCTGAGTAATCTGAGGTGCAGCCCCAGCATATTAAGGGTATGGATGTCAGGAAAGGAAAGACTATGGGAGGTTCTAGGAGAAATATGAACAGAATAAGCTGCTACCCATAGCACAATGTGAACTTAACGTTGATATCAAAGTGAGTGCTTAGAGGACATGGAGGGCTGGTCCCATGGTATGGCTATTTATGAAGAGTATACAAGAGTTTACAATTTTAATGTAAGATACTCTGTTATGTTAGCATGTTAGCCCCATTTATGCAAATGAATTATCCCCAAACCCCATCTCCTTTTTCTGAACTGTTTAGATGATAAAAAACATGACATTGTGGGTTTTAAACTTGATATTTAATTTTAAATATTCTAATAATATTAATAATGATATATACATTGCAAATAAAAAGTCATTATAATTTTTGTTTCCTTCTAAATTATAAAATTATATTGAAAATATCTGTGCAAGTGAGCGAAGTTATTACAATTTTTATTGTTTTTCACCCTCATGTCATAAGGATGCTTCACATTCTATGTTCTAATATTAGTGTTTTATTTAAAGCACCATGTGATATTAATTTGTAATAGCCTGATTTAGATGAACTTCTTCCTACTATCTGAATATTTTAGTTATATCTCAACTTTCACTGTTATAAAGGACATGGAACCACCTTTTATTATGAAATTCCCCATGCTATTTCAACTTCAGAATAAATTTTTACAGTTGGGGTTACTAGTACAAAAAAACGTAAACATGTCTATGATTGCTAAATAATTTACCAATATGTTTTCCAAAAGGATTACATGGATGAAGCAGTTTCATAGCAATTTTAGAATGGGTATAATTGAAAAATATCATGATGTAAAAAACATTATATTCTTATGACTGATTCGATTTTCTACCTCACTTTGCGACTGTAGGGAAATTCTTCTTACGTAATGCTCACATCAATCTTTGATTTCTACTTGGCAAAACACATTTATAATAACTATCTGACTCTCATGGGTTAGTCAGCTTGAACAAGTGTGACTGTCCATTTTACAGGAAAGGAGGCTGAGGTATAGTGCTTTGTTCAATGACACACGGCTAGTGCATGATGAAGCTGGGATTGCTACCTTTTTACTAGCACCAATTGAACAACTTGTTTTGTTTTTAATTAACTTTTTCTTGGGAGTAATTTTAGATTAACAGGAAAGTTGCTAAGATAGTATGGAGAGTTTCTGTACACTACTCTATTAGCTTCCCTTACTATTACCATCTTATGTTACCATGGGTATGTTTGTCGAGACTATTAAACGAACATTGATATATTACTCTTCACTAAATATCAGATTTTATTAACATTTCACTAATTTGCCCACTACTGTTCTTTTTTTGTTCCAGGATTCAATCTGGGACAACACCTTGCATTTAGGGCAATTATCATTTAAATTATTTAAAATAATAAATCTTGTGATCATAAACCTCGAGGATACTATCGTCTCCATTGTTAAAGTTTTAACACTAATTTAAAAAATCCCTTTCATCTGAAAAAAGAAGGGGTTGTTTTGTTTATAACTAATGAATATTTTAATTCTAAATGGTATTGCTATTAGAACACCCTGGATAAAGGGAGTGGAGGAATTAAGAAGTATTTAATCATTTGATTACTATAAAGTCTTATTTTCCTTTACACCACCCACCCAATTAGGTTTTGTGCAATGAAGCTATCTGAAATAGGAGTGGATGCTTGTGGGTCTGAGGGCCACAAGAATTTATTCAGGGATGACACAGATGTTTAAAAATGTTGTACATATAAAAAATGTCACTTTTTAAAGGAGATTGGTCATATAAAATATTTTATACTTGGAAATTAATAAAAGGATGAGTAAAAACCATGTTGGTCATGGTAAAGCAGATATTAGAAGTGAAGATGTTGTCATTTCTTCTCTGTGTCAATGACTCTGGGAGCTTGTTCTCACCACTCATCATGACCTTCTTTGACTGTTACTGCATCAGTGTTTTTGATTATTGTCTTATCTGATTTTCACAAGAACCCCATTCTCATAGACATTCTTCTTAAACCCATTTACAGAAGTGGCAGCTGAGGTTTTCAGAATTTGAAGAATTTTCACTAACATGTTCCACCTCTGTAGAAGATCCTGGATTTGAACCCAGGTCTATATGTGAGTCTGGAGCTGATGTTCTTACTCCTGTCACCTCATTGTCTTTCCTCCTTTGGTCCTACGCTAAGGTGTGCACTGCTGGGTCATATATTGATAATCTTTTCCTTGGTAATAACTAGGTGTTCAGTGGTCCAATGACCTTAATATGATTTGTTTGAACTCTTGTTTTCATGGCAACAATTTATATCTGGATATGGGGATCATAGTGAAGACACCACTAGGAATGACCCTGGAAACATAATGGAAGTGGTAGTTTAAAGTGGAAAGACAGATATTAATGCACACAATTGTGTATTTGTTAGTGTTATTAACATTTGATTGTTCCTGTTAACTCTAAGTGGCATTCATAAAAATCAGCTTGTTTGCAAGTCTCTCACTAAATCCCATTTTTTCTTTTATTCACCTATTTTTTAACAAACATATATGTATACATATACAAATATTAACACATGAAGACACATACGTGCTATTTGATGGATGCATTTCAGTTATACATATAGATGAGGATACAATCATCCTGTGAAGCTGTGTCTATATGTGAAAAATGAAGTCAAAAGTTGGATAATATTTGGATGACTGATTCCTTCTGTGTGTAAAGTAGATGGCTTTGTAAGTTACTAGTAACTACAATTGATAAAGGCACTTTATTGTAAGCAACATTTTCCCATTTTGAAAGTTGACCCATATTATAATTCTGGTGGGTGAGCAGGTAGGCTATTAATATATACACATTTCTCTGCTTTACAATAATATCAAATAAATTGGAAACATATACATCCTTAGTAGTTATACTTGATCAGACCTGACCACATTGTGTAAATAATTGGCAAATAATTAATAAAGCCTCAAGACTCTGTCTTGTAAGCAACTTGTTTCTCTTCTTTGCCTATGTGTATATTTACATGTACGTCCTTGTAGAATGGTCACCCCAGGTCTGAAGTTCTTGCTGAAAAGTAAAATCCCACTCCTCTCTCATTTGATCCAGTGGGTGCTGGAGCCAGAAGTTTGTGTTCAAAAGCCAGGTTAAGTATCTGTTGTTTGCTTGAACTTAGCCTCTTTAAGCATGAGTTTCCTACCAATCAAACAGGGACAATAGGATGATCACAGACTGTCCTGAGACCCACCTAAGATCACATAGTCACCGAGACAACACTCTGATATTGGCATTATTATTTTTATAACCATCTCATTTTAAAGGATAGATGACAAAGAAACTCAATATTTAGTGCATACTATTTATTTATTAAGTTTACACCTGGGAATTTTCTACCAATCATTTTTTTTATAAAGAATGAGTAAATTTATTTAAAGGCCTAATACAGTTCAGACTTTCAAAGACATATGTGAGGAGTAACTATGATTTTCAAGTGGCCTTTAAACTGTATGCTATTTTTTCTTCTATTTGTATATAAGGCAGTCTCCAGGTTAGGATGTCATGCTGGCCATCCCTGATCCCATTCCACGCCAGTGGCAGGCATCACTAATAAATTACAGTCCTACATTCCTCATAACTTGGAGGTGGCTTCAGATTGAGTCTAAACAATTGGCTCCAGGACGCCAACAGTAAATGATCAAAGCTGGCACGTGAGATGAAAACTGTTTCTCTTCTCTACCACATGTGGATGCTTTCCTTCCCTCTATTTGAAACTTGGCCTTTTTAAAGGCATTCAATAATTTATCTCCAACCCAATCTGTCTATCCTTTCAAAACTACCTTCAATAATTTCTAATTTTGTGTTCTTGGGACAACAGAAGCACTTAAGATAATTTTGTATATGGATACACAAACTTATTGATGACTATAATAGTATCAATTGAACTGAAGCAAATTTTTCTTTGTCATAACTGCAGATGCTACATGATGATCACCGTTGGAGGTGTCACCTTTTCCTTGGAAATCATGCAAAACCAAAGCTTTGTAACTGAGTTCATCCTCCTGGGGCTTTCACAGAATCCAAACATTCAGAAAATAGTGTTTGTTGTATTTTTGTTTGTCTACATTGCAACAGTCGGGGGCAACACACTAATTGTAGTCACCATCCTCAGCAGCCCTGCTCTACTGGGGTCACCCATGTACTTCTTCTTGGCTTTCCTGTCCTTCCTAGATGAATGCTTCTCTTCCGTCTTCACCCCAAAGATGATCCTAGACTCCCTCTATGAGAGGAAAACCATCTCCTTTGAAGGCTGCATGATACAGGTTTTTGCTGAACACTTCCTTAGTGGGGCACAGTTGATTGTCCTCACAGCCATGGCCTATGATCGGTATGTGGCCATTTGCAAGCCTTTGCATTACTCTTCCATCATGAACCGCAGGTTCTGTGGCATTCTGATTGGGGTATCCTGGGCAGGGGGCTTCTTGCATTCCATGATACAAATACTCTTTATTTTCCAATTGCCATTTTGTGGTCCCAATGTCATTGATCACTTCTTGTGTGACTTGCATCCATTACTGGCGCTTGCCTGCACTGACACTCACATCTTTGGCTTTTTTGTGGTGGCCAACACTGGGTTTTTCTGCATCATAATCTTCTCCTTGTTGCTTGTCTCCTATGGTGTCATCTTGTTCTCTCTGAGAACTCATAGTTCTCAAGGGCGGAGAAAAGCTCTGTCTACCTGTGGATCTCACATTACTGTTGTGATTTTGTTCTTTGTCCCATGCATATATGTATACTCACGACCTCCATCTGCTTTCTCCTCTGACAAAATGGTGGCAGTAGTTTACACCATTCTGACTCCCTTGCTCAATCCTTTGATTTATACTTTCAGGAATAAGGAAGTCAAAAATGCCATGAGCAAAGTATGGAACAGATTGGTGGCAATTTCTGATGGAAAGTAAAATGTGAAGCTTTTTTTATCATGTCAAGGTTAAGACTAAAAAAGTAAAAAAAATTATTGGACAAAAAATTTTAGTGCTATACCTGTAAGGAAAGACGTAACATAATGTTATAACAAAAGTGTTAATGGGGGTCAGAAAATGATGTTTGCCCCCTCTGATTCTCATCAACTCTGAGTTGGCAAGTCTGTATCACACATGTAAATTAAAGTGTGTTGTATTTTATATTGACTTAAAGTCCAATACTAAATAAAGAATGACAAGTGAAATCACCTCATCAGACTACTTGTCATTCACTTCATGCTTTGAAAACCGTTTTTGGAAGAAAGACAACATTATCTCAGCAATTAGGGACAGAAATTTACCCATACTATCCCATTTGAAGGCTATATTTGGGACTCTGATATTCGTGTCTCTGAGAAAAAAAAAACAAAAGAGACTGAGGAAGAGCAGATACCAGAGCATTCACAGAATCTCAATTATAGGTGTTTCTGTTTCACATGACTCCATCATTTAATGTGGATCCACTACCAATTGCTATAGAATTTGAGTCACTTGGTTAATTTCTTGAGACACAAATCGTGATTGAGCCAGTCATGCCTACACATGAGTTCCTCTTGGGTCAGGTAACCACCCTGTACCAACCAGCTATGGGAGAGGAAGAGGGAACAGGTTCCGCAAGGGTTTTAGCAGTGGTTATCTCTTATTCAAGCACAATCTAAGGGAACATTTAAGAGACCAGGTTACTAGAAAACTGGTACCAAAGTTGTTGATGTAGTTATCTGACTTCCCCCTACAGAGGAATAGAAGCTAGAGGCAACAAAGAGGAAAAGGCAGGTTTCAAAAGATTTCATTTTATTTGATGATTGGAATTTTCTTGACTTAGTCTACCCAGTGAAAATAATTCTTTTAAAATAATTATCAATGAATAGCTCATTCGAATGTAGACACATCTTATAAATCATTCCTGTATTTAAGGTTTGTGAGTCTTAGGTTTCCAAGTGGCTTCTGTAATAAAATTATTTATAATAAAACCTTTAAATTTGGGCTATCACATAAACACTAATAAAGTACCTATTAATTGAGTATGATAGCCAAAAACACTAAGTGATATTTTTTTCCCTTAATATTCCATGACGCTCCCAAAGAAGAAGAGTGTATGATATTATTAGTTTATTATAGACAAAGACACTGAGGTAAATTTTTCTTTTTTTTTTCTTTTTCCCTTCATATTCCATGACAGTCCCAAGTAGAAGAGTGCATGATAAATATGTGCACTGCAGCACAAGTGTGCAACAAGGGCTTGGACGTGCTGGGGAGCTTTTCCTGCTTCCTTCCCTGCTTTGTCTGTCATCTGCCTGTCATCATAGAAGGGGCAGCTTCTTAATGTCTTCTTCCCTTCACATAGAGCTTCTTATTGTTAAGTAGTCCCTTTGTCCCTTAGAAGTAGCTATAGATTGATTAATTGGTATCATGGGCTCAATTGATTTATAAATCTGTGAATTGAAGATTTGACATACTATAAAATAAAACATTCTGGCCAGATTGTTGTGAACAACACAGATTCATGCCTGATCCATGAAACCCTGAAATTCAAACACATTTTAATTATTTGACCTCTCAACTTCTCACTGTGATCTCTGGTAATAATAAGTAAGGAAAAAAGAAAATATAATATTTAGCATATGAAAATATAAATACTAAAAGACATATACCTAGCCTTTTTCATTTGGACCAGGTTCATGAACAGAATTTTTCAAAATTCTCCCAACACAGTTGTTGTTTTCGTGTTAATTTTATTTATTTTTTTGTTGATTTTACCTAGGCATGATGAAATTCAATCTAATAAGTTAAGTGGGTCCATGATCTTAAGATTTTATTTTCAGTTTACAGGGAAAATAAAGTTGTGAAATATAGAGGCAACATTTTAGATTTTCCCCTGTGTGTTACACATGTCCCTTCTGTTTATGTTCAAAAATTTACTGACACAACTGCAGCTGGATGCACAGGGGGTGAGTAAAGTAGGCTGTACTTGGTTGGTCATGACAAGTATCCATCTCTTACTGCACAGGAGGGGAGAATGGGTTTTAGTGGATAATTATCAGCCCTGTCACAGGCATCCTACATCAGAAATATCCACAGAAACATTTTTCACTCAAAATAAATTCAATTTGACATTTATTGACAGCATATTATTGTCAAGTACTATTCTAAGTAGCAGTAAAACATTCTATATTCACAGATGACAGTATAGTGTATTATGCTCTTCCAAAACATTCCATAGCAAGTCTGGAAGTTTTGTGAGTTCTCTGAATTTGAAGATATTGCATGAATTTATTCCAACTAGGGATTGCCAGTTTTTAAGAGAAAGTTGATGTTTTGCATCCCTGTAACACTATAACTTTCTTGTTTCATCATAAATCTCATTCCTCCTCCCCCACACCCCAAATCTCTTTTCATTAGATCCTTTGGATCTCAGGTCAATAATAAGCAAAATCCTCTACCATTCAATCACTTATGTGAACATATCTTTTTTCTTTTTTTATTGCTTTCCTGTTTTTCCTCTCCATGTTTCTTCTAAGTACAGCATGTTTCTTCTCCAGTAATTCTCATGCTGAAGGCCTACAGATGAGACTTCATTCTGGTTACTTCTCTATGTCTCTTCTAGCTCATACAGCGTCAATCTTCATCAGAAATATTGGCTTATAGGACCCTTATTTTTGTTGTGTCTTATTGTTTGGTATCAGGGTTATACAGGTCTCATAGATGAGTTTGGGAAGATCCCCTCCTCCTCAATATTTTGGAATAGTATAAGTAGGATTGGTACTAGTTCTTTTTGGAATGCTTGGTAGTATGCAGAAGGAAACCCATGAAGTCCTGGGGATTTATTTTGGGAGATTTCTTATGATTGTTTCTATCTTGTTATTTGTTATTCGTTTATGAAAGTTTTGAATTTCTTGCTGGTTCACTCTTTGTAGTTTGTATGTGTCCAGGAATTTATCCATTTATTCTAGATTTTTTAATTCATTGGCATATTTTGCTCATAGTGGTATATCACAATCCTTTGGAGTTTTGGATTTTGGAGAATCACTTGCAATATCAGATGATGAAGACAGAATTTTAAATCAGTATGTAAGAGTAGAATATTGGATAATATCTGTGAAGGAAAATTGTTATCCTCACCTGCCATTTTATCTACTTGGCTATGGCTCCCTCTGTCTTTGTCTTTCTCTTTTCTTATTTAAACTTAAAAAATAATTTACCCTATTTTTCATAACTGTGTCAAAATAATGTTGCTTATATTATCTACCCTACAATCTTATTTTTATATTATTCCACTTTGTTCCTCTAACAGAAACAAATAATAAAGGATTAAGCAAAGCAGGGCATGGATGAAGTAGAAGATGCTAACTGTGGCTTGGAGTGAGAACTCGGGTTCCATACTGAATTGGTCAAGTCCATTGCTGAGTGCTATTTATAAAGTCTAGTAGCAAATGACATGCAAACACCATACTTTTGGGAAGATTATGAAGAAATGTCTTTCTCTGCTTTCTAATACAGTTTCTGAAAGGACAAGCCCATAATCTTACCATGAGTGGAGACAGCCTGATGAAAAATGGAGGCAACAACAAAGGAAGCTGAGCCAACAGACACGTAAAAAATATTGTATGATATCTGAGAGATCATTGTTTCCTGGAATATAGCAGGGCTTAAAGGCCTACCCAAGTAGAGTAAGATCTCCTCTTAGGGAAATGATAATGAGATGTATTGCCTTCAGTCTCTTACAGATTTGTTAGGAATCTCAGTGAATAAATGAACTTCCAGAACTGTGAGTCTTAGATGTGCCTGATGCCTTCAGAGGGAAGACTCTGTCTGTAGATTTTTTTACCTCAAAGAAATTCCTTAAAGTGAAGAGCTCAAAAAGGTTGCCTAATGAAAGATACATTTATCATCATCCTATATCATAATTTAAAACCCTAAATGATTAATTTGCTGATATAGAGATATTTATAAGCATATTCCATGTTTATCTAGGGTGTCAATCCTTGAGATCATGACCTATGCTGAAGTGACAGCAATGATGCCTTTTTTTAGATCAACCCGGCTTCCAGATTCTTTGAAACTCCAGCCCTGACTATGGCTGAGGAAGCAGGGAGGGAATAGTATATTCCCGGAGGTACATGGCAAACTGTGGTTAATATCTCCTTCCAACACAGTGTCTTGGTCTCCGAGGCTGATGCAATGCTTTAATCATTCAGAGTATTTCTTGCCAAAACCTCTTCTGTGCTGACAGGCACTGTTGCTTATATTCCCCAGCGATAACTTCTAGCTGCCAATGGGTTCTTGGCAATAAGCCCAACAGCTGAATTCTACTGTTGAGCTACCAAAACATGGCCTTTATTAGCAGGTCCCAATTTCCCCAACAAACTGAAAGATGCTCTAACTTATTATAGCATCCACTTCTGCAGTGTTTCTGTCCCCAGTGCCCTGCCCAGTCAAGAACTGTGACTGAGGCCTCGTGCCTTTTTCCTATCTATGAATTCATGCCAACTCTCTGCCTTTGCCTAGAGCATCTCCCTGACAATCCTCTCCCCTTCCTGTCACACAGAGCAGGGGCACAACTATATCCTCACTCAAAACTGTGCGTTCTGTGAGATTTTCCATTGTCTATATACATGAGACCTGAGGTTACCTTTGTAATGCTTATATAATTTTTTCTCAAATTTGATTACTTGAAGACTTTTAAACAGAGATGCTCTGAAATTCAGCTTTAGGCTTCACCCAAAATCATTGATCATCTTAGACTTCATCATGGAAAGGCTTAAGAGCAAAATGCTTCTATCCGTGACATTTCTGACATCTCTGCCCTTCAAGGATGTGATTCCATAGATTATCATCATGCCTAATCTGCATAATGACACTATTATATATTAGTCATTAAATCAGTTTATTGTCATTCTGTAAATATTCACTCACAAATATTGGTGAACGTTCAAAATGTGACTTGGAAAGACTATCTCCTAATTTATTTTATTTTTTTTTTCACTTTGTTTTTTTTT
>VBSM01000256.1:288414-302386 GCA_008086735.1 Cheirogaleus medius
GCCTTAGGTTTAAGTCTGTTATCCATCTTGAGTCAATTTTTGTGAGAGGTGAGATGTGGGGATCCTGATTCGCTCTTCTGCATATTGTTAACCAGTTTCCCCAGCACCATTTATTGAAGAAAGAATCTTTTCCTTATAGTATATTTTTGTCTGCTTTATCAAAAATTAGGTTGCCGTATACTGATGGTTTCATCCTTTGGATCTCAGATCTATTCCAGATATCGATGTTTCTGTTCTTGTGCCAATCCCAGGCTGATTTAACTATTATTGCTTTATGGTACAGCTTGAACTCTGGAAGACTGATGCCTCCCAGTTTCTTCTTTTTACTTAAGATTGCTTTGGCTATTCGTGGTTTCTTCTGGTTTCATACGAAGTGAAGGATTACTTTTTCTAGATCTGTAAAGAATGCTGCTAGTATTTTGATGGGGATTGCATTGATTTTGTAGATCACCTTAGGTAATATTGACATTTTAACAATATTGATTCTAGCAATCCATGAACAAGGTAGATTTTTCCATTTGTTTAAATCATTTGCAATTTCTTTTTTTAGTGTTTCTTAGTTCTCCTTGTATAAATCTTTCATATCTTTCGTTAAGTATACTACTAGATAATTAATTATCTTTGAGGCTATAGTGAAGTGTTTTGCGTTTTTGATTTGAGTTTCTGCTTGATGGTTCTTGGCATATATGAATGCTTCTGATTTGTGTATATTGATTTTATAACCTGAAATATTATCAAATTCATTTATCAAATCTAAGAGTCTGTTGGATAAATCCATGGGTTTTTCTAGGTATAATATCATATCATCAGTGAAGAGTGAGAGTTTGATCTCATTTGCCCCTACTTGGACGCCCTTAATACCCCTCTCTTGCCTGATTGCTATAGCTAGGACTTCGCGCACTATATTGAATAGGAGAGGAGATAGTGGGCATCCTTGTCTAGTTCCAGATCTAAGAGGGAATGATTTCAATTTTTCCCCATTTAGTATGATATTAGCAGAGGGTTTGTCATAAGTGGATTTGATAAATTTAAGGTATGGGCCATCTATGCCTATTTTGTTAAGAGTTTTTATCATAAAGGAATGTTGGAGTTTGTCAAATGCTTTTTCTACATCTATTGACAGAATCATGTGGTCTTTGTTCTTTATTTTATTTATGAAGTGAATTACATTTATAGACTTGCGTATGTTGAACCAGCTTTGCATCCCTGGAATAAAGCCCACCTGGTCATGGTGAATTATTTTTTTGATGTCCTGCTGAATTTTATTTGCTAAAATTTTATTTAGGATTTTTGCATCTATATTCATGAGGGATAGTGGCTTGTAGTTTTCTTTCTTTCTTGCATCCTTTCCTGGCTTTGGTATCAAGGTGATATTGGCTTCATAGAATGAGTTCGGAAGGATGCCATCCTTCTCAATGTTGTGGAATAGTTTCTGTAGTATAGGTATGAGTTCATCTTTGTATGTTTGGTAGAGCTCTGAAGTGTAGCTAAGATTGGAGAATTATATGAAACATTCTGTTTTTAAATCTAACACTATCCAATGTAAAAAATTTCTCAGGAGTGCTTTTTCTTTAAGAATCAATGGTCTGAGTGCAATAAGTATTTAAAAATTAAATACAGATATTACAAGTTAATTTTATTAATGTTATAAATGCCTAAATGCCAAAATTCAAACATTTATATCAAGATTATAATTCTTATGTGTGCTAGCCACTACTATTCTTTTCATTGAAAATTATTTAAATACTTTTAAAACATTTCTTAGCTCAAATTCCTATAAAATTGTTTTCAATTTTTTAGTTAGCTAACATAATCTGCCAACGAACCTATGTGGAGTGAATGCCCACAGACCTGACACCCATTTCCACCTCCAAGCCACTATTACCACTGCTGCTGGGGAACCAGGGAAGACAAAACGCTGATGGCTTCCTGCCTCTGTGAATAGGAACCCCCACTGTCCCCACACGATATTTTAGCAGTGGCCTGGAGACCAGCCTAATCATCCAAAATGAATATCCCCAGCACATGCTTAGACTGTGACAACCACAAGGGTGGGGGAGATACAGAGGAGCATCCCTGTCACAGACTAACAGTGTGTCCACCCCCTCCTCCCTGGTAAATCTTCCAGAGCAAAACTCAAACATGGCTTTAAGTGACCTCTGCCTGTGTAAGATCAATGGGATTGATGAGAAAGATGAAAATAACACTAATAGTCCAAAAACATAATTAGAGACATGAATGAAAAATTCATTAAAGAGACAGGTAATCTGAAAAATATATATTACAGAATCCCTGGATATGAACGATTGCCTTGGGGAATTTTAATATACAGTGGAAAGTTTTAAAACAGACTAGAACAAGCAAAGAAAGAATTTCAGATCTTGAAGACAAGATTTTCAAATCAACCAAGTCAGTCAAAAATGAAGAAAACAAGAATCAAGAAGTATGAACAATCTCTCCAAGAAATATGGAATTATGTAAAGCAAACAAATATAAGACTCAGAGGGATCCCTGAGAGAGAAAAGCAAAAACCAAAGAACATTTAAAACCAGTTTAATGGAATAATGGTGGAAAACTTCCATGGTAATGATAGAGATTTAGACATTCAGACAAAAAGATCATCAAACAAGAGGAAGATTCATGGCAAATAGAGCATTGCCAAGGTATGTAGTCATCAGTCTGGCCAAAGTCAAACTGACTAAAATCAAATAAACCTGAGACAGTTAACCAAAAAATTAAAAAGAAGAAAATAAAACACATTATCAGAAAAGATCACTTTTAACAAAGGAAGATGGCAGGAAGAAAGAAAGAAAGAGAATACCACAGAACAACCAGAATTCAAATAAGAACATGGCAGTAGTAGGTCTTCACCAATTAGTAATATTGAATGGAAATGGACTAAACTCTCAAATCACAAGACATAAAGTGGTTGAAGGTATAAGAAAACAAGAGTCAACTATATGTTATCTGCAAGAAACACGTTTCACCTACAAAGGCACACAGAGACTGAAAATAAAGGGATGGGAAAAGATATTGCATGCAAATGGAAATCAGAAAAGAACAGGAGTAGCTATACTTCTCTCAGATAAAATAGATTTCAAGGCACATATTGTAAATAGTGACAAAGAAGGTCATTATATAATGATAAAGGGGTAAATTCAGCAAGAGCATATAACAATTCTAAATACGTATGCACACAACACTGGAGTATCAGAGATAAAGAAAGGTAGACCCCGAAACAATAATCATTGGAGATCTCAACAGTCCACTTTCAGCATTGCACAGACCATCCAGGCAGAACATCACCAATAAAACACTGAACTAAACCTGCACTATAGACCAAATGGACCTAATATGCATTTACGGAACATTTTATCCAACATCTACAGAATTTACATTGTTTTCCTCAGCTCATGGATCATTTTCAAGGACAGAACATATGTTAGACCAAAAAATCAATCTCAAAAAATTTCAAAAATTTGAAATCATACCAAGCATTTTTCCTGACCAGAATGGAACAAAACTAGAAATTAATAAGAAGAGGAACATGGGAAAATATTCAAACACGTGAAAATTAAACAATATGGTCCTAAATGTCCAGTGGGTGAATGAAAAGATTTCAAAGGAAATTTTAAAATTTTTCACAAGGAAATGAAAACACAACATATGAGATACAGCCAAAGCAATATTGAGAGGAATGTTTATAGCAATAAGTGCCTACATTACAAAAGTAGAAAAGCTTCAAATAAAGAAACTAATGATGCATCTCAAAGAACAAGAAAAATAAGAGAAAACCAAACCCAAAATTAGTAGAGGGTAAAAAATAAAGAAGCTCAGAGCATAAATAAATGAACTCAAAAGAAAAATATACAAAAAACATCAATGAAACATAAAATTGGGTTTTGAAAAGATAAACAAAATAGACACTCCTTTAGCCAGACTAAGTAAAGAAGAGAGAACACCCCAATAAATAAAGTAAGACATGAAAAAGGAGACATTCATACATCCTTTCTATGGCTGAGTAGTACTCTATGGTATACATATACTACATTTTATTAACCCAATCATGAATTGATGGGAGACCATTCTCCTAAGTAAAGTATTGCAAGAATGGAAAAACAAACACCACATGTACTCACCATTCAATTAGAACAACTAACTGATGAGCATTGAAATGTACAGAGGAAAGTAAAACTTAGTAGAAAGCAGCCAGGGGGGAGAGGGAAGGAAGGGAACAAACAAACGAAATGGGTACTATGAACACTATTTGGGTGATAGGAAAACCTATATTCAGGACTGGAGCATTACAAAAATGACCCATGTAACAAAAATCATCTGTACTCCTGTCATATTTTGAAATAAAAAAATTATTTAAACAAAAAGAACAATGAAATATTATAACTGATACTGCAGAAATCCAAAGGATCATTACAGAATACTATGAGCAACTATATTCCAATACATTGAAAAACATAGAAAAAATGGATATATTCCTAGACACAAAACACCAAAAAGAAATCCAAAACCTGAATAAACCAAAAAAAAAAAAAACCAAGATACAAGCAGTAATAAAAAGTCTCCCACCAAAGATATACAAGGTATGTGCAATAAAGATTTTGTCCATGATGATTTTAAACTTTTTATTCTTGACCTTGATTTTATAAAAAAGAGTTTAACATTTTATTTTCCATCAGAAACCACCACCAATCTCTTCCATAATTTCCTCATGGCATTTTTTACCTCCTTATTCCTGAAAGTATAAATCAAAGGATTAAGCAAGGGAGTTACAATGGTGTATACTACTGTCAACATTTTGTCAGAGGAGAAAGTAGATGGAGGCCGTGTGTATACATACATGCATGGGACAAAGAACAAAACCACAACAGTAATGTGAGATCCACAGGTAGACAGAGCTTTTCTCCGCCCTTCGGAACTGTAAGTTCTCAGAGAGAACAAGATGAGAGCATAGGAGACAAGCAACAAGGAGAAGATTATGATGCAGAAAAACCCACTGTTGGCCACCGCAAAAAAGCCAAAGATGTGAGTGTCAGTGCAGGCAAGCTCCAGTAATGGATGCAAGTCACACAAGAAGTGATCAATGACATTGGGACCACAAAACGGCAATTGGAAAATAAAGAGTATTTGTATCATGGAATGCAAGAAGCCCCCTACCCAGGCTACCCCAATCAGAATGCCACAGACCCTGCGGTTCATGATGGAAGAGTAATGCAAAGGCTTGCAAATGGCCACATACCGATCATAGGCCATGGCTGTGAGGACAATCAACTCTGCCCCACTAAGGAAGTGATCAGCAAAAAGCTGCATCATGCAGCCTTCAAAGGAGATGGTTTTTCTCTCATAGATGGAGTCCACGATCATCTTTGGCATGAAGAAGGAGGAGAAGCATGCATCTAGGAAGGACAGAAAAGCCAAGAATATGTACATGGGGGATCCCAGTAGTACAGGGCTGCTGACAATAGTTACTGCAATTAACATGTTTATCCCAACTATTGCAATATAGACAAACAGAAATACAACAAATAATATTTTCTGAACATTTGGATTCTGTGAAAGCCCCAGGAGAACAAATTCAGTAACAAAGCTTTGGTTGTGCATAATTTCCAAGGAAAAGGTGAAAACTCCAAAGTGGTGATCATGTAGAATCTGCAGTCATGTTAATGAAAAATTTGCTTCAGTTCAAGTTGTATATTGTAGTCATCAATAAGTTGGAGCATCCACATACAAAATTATCTGAGTGACCGGTGTCATCACTGAGAACACAAAACTCGAAATTGTTAGGTAGTAGTGAAAGATCAGGCAGAATTGAGGTGGAGATAAATTACTGAATGCCTTAAGAGAGCCATAGTTTCAATATTGGTGAAGGAAAGCATGCACATGTGGTAGAGAAGAGAAATAGTTTGACCTAAAGTGCCAGCTTTGAACATTTACTGGTGGCTTCCTGGAGTGAATTGTTGAGAAGCATTCTGAAGCCACATCTGAGTTATGAGAAAAGGAGGTCTGTACTTCGTTAGTGATGCCTGCCACTGGCATGGAATGGGAGCAGGGGTGACCAGCATGACATCCTAAGCTGGAGACTGCCTCACCTACAAATAGAAGAAGAAATAACATGCAATTTCAAAGCCCTTTCAAAATCATGGCTACTCCTAAAATATTTATTTGAAACTCTGAACTGTATTGGCCTTTTAAATGAATTAATTCATTCTTCATAAAAGAGCATGATCTGTGGAAAATTCCTAGCTGTAAACTTAATACATATCAAGTATGAATTCAGTATTGAGTTTTTTTTAATCTGTCAATTTGTAATGAGAATAGAAGTTTATAAAATACTAATACCCATATCAGAGTGTTGTCATAGTGACTAAGTGAAATAGGTGGGTCTCAGGACCCACTGCCTAGAACACAGTCTGTGATAGTCCTATTGTCCTTGTTTGACTGGTGGGAAACTCATACTTAAAGAGGCTAAGTTTAAGCAAACAACTGATGCTTGATCTGGGGTTTCAACACAGAACCTCTGGCTCCAGCACCTACTGCATCAACCGGGAGAGGAGTGGGATTTTCTTTTTTAACAATAACTTCAGAGTAGGGTTGAACTTTCTACAAAACTTATAGATACACTGTTAGCCACTACAAAGGCAAGGAAGAGAAACAACAAGTTGCATATCAGACAGATTCTTCAGGCTTTATTAATTATTTGTGAATTATTTACACAATGCAGTCAGGTCTGATCCAGTATAACTACTAAGGATACACATGTGTCAAATGCATTTGACATTATCCAATGAGGTGAGGTGTGTATATATTACTAGCTCACCTGCTCATCCTCCAGGATTATAATGAGGGTCAAATTTGAAAATGTGAAAATATTAATTATGATAGAGTTCCCTTATCAATTGTACTTACTATTAACTCACTTAAAAAGACATCTTCCTTACCCACGGAAATTTTTGGAATGAGTCATCAAGATAATTATCCAAACTTTGACTTTATTTTCCACAGGTAGACATAGCTTCACAGGATGATTGGATTCTCATCTATATGTATAAATGAAATGTAACAGTTAAATAGCACATATGTATGTCTGCATGTGTTAATATTTGTATATGTAAACATATATTTTTTGCTGAAAAATAAGTGCATAAAAACACAAGAATTAAGGTGGGGCTTACAAATAAGCTGATTCTTATGAATGACACTTAGAGTTAACAGAAACAATCAAATGCTAATAAAACAAATACATGCTTGTATGTGTTAATATACATCCTTTAAAATAGCCATTTCCCGTGTGTCTCTGGATCATTCTAACAGGTGCCTGAATGATGAGCCCCATGTCCAGTTATAAGTTGTTGCCAAGAAAACAAGTGTTCAACCAAACCCTGTAAGGTTTTGGATCAGTCAATACCCACTTATTACAATGCAAAAGATATCGATATATGACCCGGCAGTGCTCAGCTTAGCCTAGGACCAAAGCAGGAATGACAATGAAGTGAAATCAGTAAGACCATTACCTCCAGACTCAGGTAGATCTGGGTTCAAATCCAAGATTTTCTACTGGGGTGGAATATGTTAGTGAAAATTCTTCAAATTTTCAAAGCCTCAGGTGCCACTTTGATAAATGGGTACAAGAAGAATGTCTATAGATAGAGTTATTATGAGAATCAGATAATGCTACACACTAAAACATTGATGCAGTAAAAAGTCCAGAAGGTCATGATGAGTGGTGAGAACAAGCTCCCAGAGGCAATGACACAGAGAAGAAATGATAACATCTTCACTCTTAATTTCTGCTTTGCCAATGCCAACATAGTTTTTACAAATCCTGTTATTAATTTTCAAGTTTAAAACATTTTGTACGATCGCTCTCAGTACAGAGGTGACATTTTTTAAGTGTACAACACTTTTAAACATCCTTCATAATTCCTGAATAAATGACTGTGGCTCTCAGACCCACCAGCATCCACTCCTGTTCAGATAACTTCATTGCACAAAGAAACTCTAATTGGGTGGAAAAGAACAGAAAGCTCTATATTAATTGGATAATTATGCAACTATTAATGGATCCACTTCCTTTATCCTGGGTTTTCTAAGAGCAACACTATTTTAGAATTAGAATATTCTTTATATATAAACAAACCCACCCCTTCTTCTTTCAGGCAAAGGTATTTCCAAAGTTAGTGTTAAAACTTTGACAATGGAGGGTATAGTGTCCTAACAGTTTGTGATCACAAGAGTTATGATTTTAAATCATTTGAAAGATAATTCCCCTAAATAAAATGTGTTGTCCTAGATTGAATCCTAGACAGAAAAAGGACAGTAGTGGACAAATTAGTGAAATGTGAATAAAATCTGATGTATAATTAAGAGTAATATGTCAATGTTCATTTAATAGTCTTGACAAATGTAGCCATGATAATGTAAGTTGATAAGAGTAAAGGAAATATTAGTGTAAATTTGCTATGCTCTCTTAGTAACTTTTCTGTTAATCTAAAATTATTCCAAATGAAAAGTTCATTAAAAAGAAAAAATTGATCAATTTGTGCTAGCAAAACTCAAGCAATCCCAGCTTCATCATGTACTAGCCACGTGTCATTGAACAAATCACTGTGTCTCAGCCACCTCTGCTCTAAAAGAGATGGTAATACTTGTTTTGAAGCTTCGGGACCCATGAAAGTAAAATAAACAGTTATTATTAATGTATTTTGCAAAGTAGAAATCAAATATTGATGTCACCATTAATTTTAAGCAACATCTACCTACAGACAGAAAGAGAGCTAAAAATTGAATATGTCTTATGAATATAACATGTGTTTTTAAAATCATGCTAATTTTTAATTATACCCGTTCTAAAATTTCAATGGAACTGTTTCATTCATGTACACATTTTAGAAAATATATTAGTAAATAATATCAGAATTATGCACATATTTATGATTTTTATACTAGTAACCCAAATTGTAAACATTTATTCTGAAGCTGAAATGAGATGGGGAAGTTTCATAATGATAGATGGTGCCGTGTCATTTATAATTGTGAACATTGAGAAATATCTAAAATATTCAATGATAGGAAGAAGTTTATGTAAATCAGACTATCGGAATTTAATAACACATGGTACAATATATATTAAACACCTAAATATGAGAATATAGGAGAAGCATTTTTATTTATGAGTGAGAAAAGCACTAATTACTATAATTATTCTGCATATTTGTATAGATATTTTAAATGTAATCTTATAATCTGGAAGGAATCATAAAAATTATAGTGACTATTTGCAAAGTATATATTATTATTATTAGAATATTTGAAATTAAACATCAAGTTTGAAAACCACAATACCATATTTTTTATCATCTAAACAGTTCAGACAAAGGAGGCGGGGTTAGGGAATAATTCATTTGCATAGATGAAACTAACATGCTAACATCACACAGAATATTACATTAAAATTGTAAGCTCTTGTATACTTTCCATAAACAGCCATACCATGGGGCCAGCCCTCCCTGTTCTCTATGCACTCACTTTGATATTAAAGTTAAATTCACATTCTCCTCTAGATAGCAGCTTATTCTGTCCGTAATTCTCCTGGTCTTTTGTGATGGCAACACCTTTAATCTGCCTCGGTTGCACCTCAGATTGCTGGGGTCCCCCTTGCAGCATCTCTTGGAACTGTTACCTTGTGAAGTTGACCTCCTCATTCCCTACTATCCACATTGCCTACTATTTCCTTCCCATAAATTTTTGCAATAAAACTAATCATAGCATAAGTCATTCTGAAAATAATAGAATTCTTGTTTCAAGGTTGAAATATATATAACACTCAGAATTATAAGAGGAATTAGTAGCAAGATTGTCACAAAAAGAAATTTTTTTTTTTTTTTTGAGAGAGAGTCTCACTATATCATCCTGGGTAGAGTGCAGTGGCATCCTCTTGCCTCACTGCAACCTCAAAATCCTGGGCTCAAACCATCCTCTTGCCTCAGCCTAATGAGCAGTTGTGAGTACCGGTGTGGGCCACAACACCAGGGTAATTTTTCTATTTTTAGTAGAGACAGGGTCTCACTCTTGCTCAGGCTGGTCTCCATCTCCTGAGCTTAAGCAATCCTCCTGCCTAGGCCTCCCAGAGTGCTAGGATTACAACCGTGAATCATCGTGCCCAGCCGGTAATGTTTTGTAATTATATTTCAAGTAGGAAATTCTAGATGCATTAGATGTACATATGTGAGCATATCAGTCACATTTGCATACATTTTTCCAAATATTGTTATTACAAAGAAAAAGAATAAATTAAAATCCTCTTTGTAATTACCCTCCCTGTTAAGTTTCTTACATCCACCATATTTTTGATCCACGATTATTATTCAGCAATAAAAGATTTATTCCTTGCTTGTCTAGCAAAGCCCATTCCTTCCCCTGGAAACTTGGGATGGTCTGTTCAAATGTCAGAATTTTGGATCCTTTTCTCTCCTCTCTATATTGCTCTACTGATTTCCCTAAATCTCTCAACCTTTCTACTCTTACTATTTCTGGAATTTGAAAAACAAAGGAGCAAACAAAGGAACAAACAGACCAAATAAAAACCCCTTTTTCTGTTCCAGCTGGTGTCTTTTCTGATCAATGCCTGAACTTTCTTTTCTTCTGTTGTCTTACTGATTCAGCTTATTTTAGGGGTGAGTCAAATTCAGAACAATAAGCACTAAAGCAATTTAAATTTTCCTGAACAGTCTGAGGGAGGAAACGAATGCTATTTGTGACATCAAATGTGCTTAAGAAAATAAAGTGGATGTAGTTAAAATCAGAAGACTCCAGCTGGGCATGGTGGCTCAGCCCTGTAATCCTAGCAGTTTGGGAGGCTGAGGCGGGATGATCACTCAAGGTCAGGAGTTTGAAACCAGCCTGAGCAAGAGCAAGACCCCATCTCTACTATAAATAGAAAGAAATTAATTGGCCAACTAAAAATATATAGAAAAAATTAGCCGGACATGGTGGCGCATGCCTGTAATCCTGGCACTATGGGAAGCTCAGGCAGGAGGCTCGCTCAAGATGAGGTGTTCAAGACCAGTCTGAACAAGAGTGAGACCCTGTCTCTACTAAGAGTAGAAAGAGATTAGCTGAACAACTAAAAACATATAGAGAAAATTATCTGGGGCATGGTGGCACATGCCTGTGGTCCCAGCTACCAGGGTGGATGAGGTAGACCTTTGCTTAGCCCGGGAGTTTGAGGTTGCTGTGAGCTAGGCTGACGCCATGGCACTCTAGCTGGGACAACAGAGTCAGACTCTGTCTCAAAAAAAAAAAAAAAAAATCAGAAGACTCCATTCTGTGAGGGGAGGCAGCTTTCTTACCATTAATGGCATTCCTTGTGCCATTTGTAAGGGTGTCATGGCGGAAAAAGTAAGTGCTTTATTCTACATCAATACTCCTGTGTATGATACAGCCAACCTTGAATTTACCATATTATGTCAGTGTTCTTTATTTAGCCTTTAAACCTCAGAAAAATCTGCTTTTTAATCTAAAACAGCATGATGGGGAAAGCATCAGAGCATAAATGAAAAATGAGACTATTTTCAAAAGAATAAATAAGATGCTACAAGAGAACAAGGACAAAAATATGCACTTGCTGGTTTTCTAAGTTATTTGGATTTAACTTGCACATGAAAGGCTGAAGATAGGTCTAATTTCAATAGACTTGAATTAATTAGGTGCTCCTACAGGCTCTCCCCCCCCAAAAAACACCAATTTGCAATCTAACAGCTGCTGTTTTTTGGACACTTATTATGTGTCAAAAGCAGTTCTATGTACTCCACGTGTATTATTTTATTTGTTTCCACATATTTTCTGCTTGGTAATATAATTAATATTATCCTCATTAATTATGAGGAGTCTAAGAGCCAGAATGTTTATATAACTAGCCCAAGTGTACACAGTTTAAGTGGTAGGCTCATGCATTACATTAAACTTTATAGCCGGACCGCAACACCCACACTTTGAAACGTTGCATCGCAACTTGAAATCCTCTCTGAAAATGGAAACATAGGAATTATATATCTCACCATTTTTAAGTTCCTTGCAAATTCTGGTGATGGCATTCTCCTATTGTCTAGGAGAAAAGCCCATTTGGTGGCTGACCAAAACAGAAAGGTTATTTCCAACCCTTCCTTGTATATCTAAGAGAGAGAGGAAGAGCATCTCTGGCAGATAGGTAGAGAATGTCTCCTATGACTTATCAAGTACTGTATTTAACATAGTCTCAGGAAAAAAAAAATAAAGCAGCAATAGCTTCCTCCTTGGTTTCCTACCAGAATTTAAAGAAATGTCCCTGAGAGGTCATGAACCTATACAATTGCTTCTCAACTCCCCCCGGATTTGGGAATTTCCCAACAGTATGATTTTCCAAGACAAAGTTTTATCATATGTGCTTTGACTTTCTCAAGTCTTTGCAAAACTTTTATGTTCCTGATCAATTAGAGGGTATTTTTTCTTTTTTCTTTTTCAACTTCTGGTTTCTATTAGAAGATGTTTTCATTTTCCTCCACGTTCAGGAATAAAGTACTTTACGTGCTGCGATGAAATCTCAGATTTAGGGAAAACTCCTGTGTACTTACTAAGCAAAAAGCTGAGTTCTGGGTCAAGACAGCATCAATTCATAAGGACAACGTACATTGTTTGGGGACTAGGGTAGCAATGAGTGCTTATTAAAGATAACATTTTATGTGTAAGTATGTAAAGATTCATAGATTAATCAAAATGTTATTTTTTTCTCAGAACTGATCTTGATGTTCCATGTCTTTAAAAGTGAAAATAGAATTCTTAGAGTAAAGGAATTTTCTCCTTTCATATTATTTTAAAGGAAGCTAGGGCAGGTCTGCTTACTCTAAGAAAGCATAGCATTGAGATTGCAGCCTGAGTGATGACTTCAACTTAGCTCATGTCCCTTCAGAGAGGGATGACACCAAACAATTTGTTGCTTTATATATTCTTTAAACATTTTATCCTGCATACTTATATGTTTATTCACATGTCAAAGAAAAATGCACAACTGATGTCATTTATCAGAAAAGTCATGGCCCAGAAGCACCATTAATTAAATGGTCAGTGGAATTAAGAAAGAAGTGTTATTATTTTTTTTATTTTCATTTAGATTTTATATGTCTGTCTTGGTACAGAAGAATCACCTGATATGGACCACAGTCCTAGTCAGGGTGATATTTTAAAAATATCATTCAGCAATAGACTTGACCAATTCATTCTGAAACTCTGGTTCTCATTCCAAGCCACAGTTAGCCTCTTCTTTCATTCCATGTCCTGCTTTCCTTTATCCTTTATTATTTGTTTTGTTAGAGGAACAAAATGGAATAAAATAAAAATATAACTAGATATTATTTAAAATAAAAAATAAAAATCATATCAAAACATATGATTATAAAGATGGAGTAAGGTAGATATCATAAGAAGCATTATTTTTGCACAGTTAGGAAAAATAAGGTAAGTGGTTTGTATATTTTAAATCAGAAAGAGAGGGACAGAGAGAGAGGGAGAGACAGCCAAGAAGAAATGGTAGATATGGGATAGCAATTTTCCTTTCCAGAATTTATCCTATATTCTAATCTTTCCTACTGATATAAAATTGTCTTATCAGTTGATATTACAACTGATACTGTAAAACTAAAGAATGCTAAGAGTCATTAGAGACTACTATGAACCACTATGGCAATAAATTACAAAATGACCACAAATGGATAAATTCATAGACACATACAACCTCTCAAGAGTTAACCAGAAAGAAATTCAAAACCTGAATAAACCAATAACAAGTAACAAGATTGAGGCAGTAATAAAAAATCTCCAAAAAGAAATGCCCAGAACCCTAGGGCTTCACTACTGAATTCTACCAAACATACCATGAAGAACTAATAGAAATCCTACTCAAAGTGTTCAAAAATATTGAGGAGGA
>VBSM01000256.1:304410-321269 GCA_008086735.1 Cheirogaleus medius
GGCACGTATTCCTTCCCCCAAGATCAATTCTTAAGCTGCACAATTATATGGCAATTATGCTACATATAACAAAGTTTTAAATGTAGAGTGTTGACTAGACACAATAGATGCAGAGTTACAAAGTGTGTTGAAATTACCCTATGCCTGCTCTATTCTAAATGTTTCTTCTTCCCCACAAATTCATATGTTGAATTTCTAACACATGTGGTAATTGTATCAGGAGACAGGGAGGTAATTAGTCCCCTCATAAAATAGGCCCCAGAGAGATTCTTTCCCTTTAACCAGGCAAGGTTATATCAAGAAGACTGCAGTCTGTGAACTGGGAAGGGTCCCTCACTAGAGACAGAGTCTGCTGTCACATTGACATTAGACTTCTCAGTCTCCAGAACTTTAAGAAATAAACATCTGTTGCTTATAAGATACCCAGGTTCTGGTATTTTGTTATAGCATTCCAAAATGGGCTAAAAAAATATCTAGTTCTTACCAAAGAATTTTGAGAGGTTTTCTAGTAGATTTTCTCTGAATACTTCAGCTTTTATTGAAGTTTGAGGGTCTATTAATGTAGGTAGCTATTTCCAGTGAGGCAGGATTAAGCACATATTTCCAGAGTAGAATTTTCTGGGAGTATCCTCTGTAATTCTCAGGTTGGCAAGAAAACAACTTTGATTCTGTGAGTGTCCCGAGTCCTGTGGATTACCTCTTATGATCACATTCATAAGTGATTCATTAAAGTAAAGTCTAGAAAAGAATTGGTATAAGCAGATAAATCCATTATACCATTAGTGAGTACATTTCTTCCTGAAGGAAAACTTGTACAGGAAACTAAGTTACCATGCAATGACAGCCAGATATGGATAGAATCCAAGTAAGGGCCATCATAGAATGGTTAAAATTTTTATAAGCTTTAAGCCATCATTGTCTGGTGCAATCTTCTCAGAACAAAGTATATACATATATACATATATATTTGCACATACGAATACACACACATGCACAGACATGCACAGATACATATTTGCATGCATGTCTTCATTATTTACTCTCAAGAATAGTTTTTCTTTTCAGTGTAGGTAACAAAACTAAGTGGTTGAGGAAATAGGCATTAGAATCTTCATATATTATTTATCAGCTGATGTCATACCTTGCTAAACCATAATTTTTTCATGACATTTTTCACTTCCGCATGTGGGGCAGGCCGCAGGAAGAACAGCTGCTTCTCCTTGCAAAAACCAGTTCCCTTAGGTAGTAGTTGCCACAGAAGATAAGAAATTAATAGGAAATAAAAAAAATACCCAGAGATGGAGGTATAGTTTTATAGATTTATATGAAGAAATTAGGATAAAGCTAGGATGTTCAGAAGTCTCCTCTATATCTCCATCAATAGAAGACCCTTGGGGTTCGATTCACATAGGTTTTTATAATCACAGATATCAATTATCTGTGATTATAATCACAAACACCAACTATTACCCCAGTTTCCAGGGTAAGAGATTTATATAGGAACTGGTAGTGCAGTTGCTATGGGTAACAGAGTTATATATTAAGAGGTAGTTTCAGTTTGGGTTAAAAGTTTTTTCAAAGGGCTTCTAACAATATCTAATCTATTCTATCTATGTGAACAAACAGCTTCAAAATCTTTCAAGGACTAACTTCTAAATTCTAAGAGATAGCTATCAATGAACAGAGTAGTAACAAAGAGATATAGTGGCTCTATTTTTCTTTTATGTAATTATTGTGGATTTGAGACTGACAGTCAGGAGAAAGCAGGAAGCCCAACTCTACATTCCAAATTGCTCAAAATCACCAGGGTGCATCTCTGGGATAGGGCACTCATTGTTCTGGCTCCCATCCTGTGAGCCATGCATATACCTCTCTTGTCATTCAAGATCAGGGAGGCATCCCAAACCTGAGATAATGAGAAGCCTCCTGAAATGCATTTGCACCAGAGCTTTGAGAATACTCCCAAGGCAGGGCAACCCTTGATATGCAAACCTACAGGTTTACATTTTCCTTCAGGGCAAAACCCTACAAACTCCTGTTCCTGTCTTTAATATAGAAATATTGGGCAATACAATAAAATAATGATCTTATGAGCCACATTTCATTAATTCCTGAATCATCTTCCCTCAATATTTGCCTTCCTCGATGTACAGATCAGAGGGTTGAGTAAGGGTGTGCCAATTGTATAAAATGCAGCCACCATCTTGTCTATTGGAAAAGTGGTTGGTGGGCATGTGTATATAAATATACATGGACCAAAAAATAGGACAACCACAATAAAGTGGGAAGTGTATGTGGAAAGTGCTTTTTGCCTTCCTTCTGCACTGTGGTTGCTCACACAGTATAAGATGATTATATAGGAGATTGGCAGTTTTATGACACTCACCATGCATATGGCCCCACTATTAGGCACAATGAGCAAATTTTCACATAAGTGTCCATGCAGGCAAGTTTCAACAGGGCTGCAAATCACAGAAATAGTGATCAATCACATTTGGGCCACAGAAGGGCAATCTCAAAACCAAGAAAATCTGTGCTGAAGAATGAATACAAGACCCTCTCCAGGCCATAATCACCAATATACCACAGACACGTCGGCTCATAATGGTTGTGTATCTCAGGAGCTTACAAAAAGGTGCATTGTGATCAAAGGCCATGAGGTTGAGCACAAAGATCTCCATGCATCCAGAGAAATGGGCTGGAAAGATCTGAGTCATGCACTCTTTGTTGGAAGTGGTCTTCTTCTGAGAAAGGGCATATAAAATCAATCTGGAGACTGTCATTGTAGAGAAGCAAGCATTAGCTTGCATCAGGTGGAATAGGAAAAAGACCTCATAGAGTTTGAGCCCATCCTCCGAAGTGAGGTATCACAAAAATGGAAGAATAAGCATCACATATATTCACCATTGAATTGGTACTAACTGATCAACACTAACATGCTCACATGTTAGTAATACTCACTGGGGCAATGGGGGTTGAGGGTGGGTAAACTCACAACTATGAATGCAGTGAGCATTGTATGGGGGAAGGACACACCTCTAATCCTGGCTTGGGTGAGGCAAAGACATAACATGTAACCAAAATGTTTGTATTTCCAAAATATCCTGAAATACATAATAAAAATTTAAAAAGAAAAAAAAAAAGAAAAAGTACCTGGGACTCCCAAGAGCCTGGCTTGTTTTAATAGTCACCATGATGAGAAAGTTCCCCAACAGAGTTGCAAGGTATCACCACTGTGGTTAATACTAGTTTTTTGTTTGTTTGTTTGTTTGTTTGTTTTATAATGAGTAGAAGCTAGGAATGACAGTGCCAAATATCTTTGGTAAATATAAAAAAATGCATGAAATTGCATAATATCTTGAACATATGGGATCCAGGATGAGAGCAGAAGAGAAATAAAATAAGACTTCCTTGCCAAAAGGGTTGAGATCTGAAAATATGAAAATCAGACCAGCGAGGGCACTTAGAATGAGAGAATGGAAACCAAGTTTTAATGGAAATCAGAGCGAAAGGGCATTATCAGGCAAATAGAAGATCCCTATGTAACCTCTAGTTAGTCAGACTCCACAGTTATCTTAGAAAAGCTTGAAATATTAGGTTGTCCTCCCTTCCAAATGGCAAGAAAACCAGGTTATGAAGTTTTAATAACTTTTTACCTATGCGTAGAGTACCCAGTTCAAGTACCAACTGCTCAGCAAAGCCTTCTCAGATTTCCCCAACGAGCTCTCTCACTATTAATGACCTTCCACTGTTAAAATTGTGTATGTGTGTGTTACTCAGCCATGTGTATCATATGTATATTCTTCTCTCACTTTTGCTTCAACATCTTATGTCCATTTGATTGTACAATATCTCATAAGGCACGTTGGTGTGGCTCTGCTTGGTACACTTCGGGCTAAGCTGGGAGGCGGAGTTTACCAATGAGCAGTTAGCGAGGATCTAGGACCAGAACCCAAGCCTGTGTGATCCACAGCAATCTCTCTCTCACACCACACCTGCACTGCCATGCAAGGCATCAGACTCCACCATCCAGGTAGAGCCAGCATAAAGCCAAGAAACCATAAACAAGTGAGGAAGGAAACCACTGACATGTTCAGTTCATGTCTTGACTACCAAATAGATGCTGTGTTCAGGATGTGTCAAAGAGATAAGCATTTTATATGCATGTTTGAAAAGTAATAGTGAGGAGGAGATAGAAAGTTTAGAATAATAGGAGGATTCAGACCAAAAGGAACAGGAAATGTTGCTGTGAGCAAGAGTCAGAGAAAAGGAATCAAGAGAAGAGACAGAGAAAAGGGAAAAGACAGGGAAAAGCACATACGTTAATACAAAGATGAGCTAAAAAACATGGTAGGGATAAAGAGTAGTTTCTCCTAGAATTACACTAAAAATTTTTGTTTCTTTCTCCTCCACCTTCTATTATTTCTTACCCCAACCCCACAAAGATGACGTAGTAAGCAGATGATATCGAAGATCATGGACAGCCAACATAACCATCATCAGTATCAAGGCATCCTGATTGTGTATAATCAGCGTGCATCCCTACCCTTGTCCCGAACTTAAACTTGGCAAGTAAGGAGCCTGCAGGTACTGGATACTATATCTCTGTGCCCCTCACTGTGTCTTCTTCTCCTATCAGAATATCCCTGAGATATTTCTGCATCAAATAGATGGCAGTGTAAGCTGGGGAATCCTGAAACATGAAAATTTTTTCATCACTGGGAGAAATATGTCCCTGGCACCTCAGGTTTCTCTGTCCTCAGATTCTTTCCTCCGCCCTGTGCTAAGGGACACCTCCCGCTACAGTGACCAACTGCACCCTAAAGCATGCCTTCAGAGTCATATCCAGGTGTAGACTACTGAAAGTTACTGAAAGCTTTCTTCTTTTGTGTCTCAAGAAATTAACCAAGTGACTCAAATTCTATAGTGGTTGGTAGTGGACCCACATTAAATGACAGAGTCCTGTGAAACAGAAACAACTATAGTTGAGGTTCTGTGAATGCTTTGGATAAATTTCTGTCTCTAATTTCTGAGATATTATTGTCTTACTTCTAAAAAGGTTTTTTAAAGCAGGAAGTAAATGTCAAGCAGTCTGATGAGGTAATTTATCTTGTCATCCTTTTTTATTATTAGATTTCTAGTATATAGAAAATTCAACATTTTAATTTACTTTTGTGATACTGTGCTGTCAACTAGGAGTTCATGAGAATTAGAGGGTGGAAACATCATTTTCTGAGTCCCATTAATGCTTTTGTTATAACATTATGTTGCCTCTTTCTGTACAAGTATATCCCTTAAATTTTTTGTCCAGGAATATTTTGGGATGTTTTTACTCTTAATCTTGACTTTATAAAAATAGTTTAATATTTTAATTTCCATCAGAAACCATGACCAATCTCTTCCATACTATCCTCATGGCATTTTTTACCTCCTTATTCCTGAAAGTATAAATCAGAGGATTGAGCAAGGGAGGAAGGATGCTGTAAACTATTGACACCATTTTATCAGAGGAGAAAGTAGATGGTGGTCGTCCATATACATACATGCATGGGACAAAGAACAAAACCACAACAGCAATGTGAGATCCACAAGTAGACAGAGCTTTTCTCCGCCCTTCGGAACTGTGAGTTCTCAGAGAGAACAAGATGACACCATAGGAGACAAGCAACAAGGAGAAGATTATGATGCAGAAAAACCCACTGTTAGCCACTGCAAAAAAGCCAAAGATGTGAGTGTCAGTGCAGGCAAGCGCCAGTAATGGCTGAAGGTCACACAAGAAGTGATCAATGACATTTGGACCACAAAACGACAACTGGAAAATAAACAGTAATTGTATCATGGAATGCAAGAAGCCCCCTGTCCAGGCTACCCTCATCATAATGCCACAGAACCTGGGGTTCATGATAGAAGAGTAATGCAAAGGCTTGCAAATGGCCACATACCGATCATAGGCCATGGCTGTGAGGACAATCACCTCTGCCCCACTAAAGAAGTGTTCAGCAAAAAGCTGTATCATGCATCCTTCAAAGGAGATGGTTTTCCTCTCATAGAGGGAGTCCACAATCATCTTTGGGGTAATGACGGAGGAGTAGCATGCATCTAGGAAGGAGAGGAAAGCCAAGAAGAAGTACATGGGGGACCCCAGTAGAGCAGGGCTGCTGAGAATGGTTACTACAGTTAGCATGTTGCCCCCGATGGTGGCAATGTAGACAAACAAAAATACAACAAATAACATTTTCTGAAAGTTTGGATTCTGTGAAAGTCCCAGGAGTATGAACTCAGTTACAAAGCTTTGGTTTTGCATGATTTCCAAGGGAAAGGTGAAATCTCGAACAGTGATTTGCGTGTATCATCTGCAGTTATGACAAAGAAAAATTTGTTTCAGTTCAATTTATAGTATTATAGTCATCAATATGTTGGTGTATACATATACAAAATTATCTTAAGTGCTTTTGTTCTCCATGAAAACACCTAGTTAGAAATTTTTATAGGTAGTAGTGAAAGGTCAGGCAGAATTCGGTTGGAGATTAATTACTGAATGCCTTAAAAGAAGCCATGTTTCAATATGGAGGAAAGAAAGCATCCACATATGGTAGAGAAGAGGAATAGTTTTCATCTCAAGTGCCAGCTTTGATCATTTCCTCGTGGCTTCCTGGAGATAATTTTTGGAAGCATTCTGAAGCCACCTCCAAGTTATGAGGAAAGGAGGACTATAATTTATTAGTGATGTCTGCCATTGTTGGCATGGAATGGGAGCAGGGATGACCAGCATGACATCCTAATCTGGAGCCTGTCTAACCTACAAATAGAAGAAGAAATAGCATGTAGTTTAAAAGCCACTTGAAAATCATAGCTACTCCTCACATATGTCTTTGAAAGTCTGGACTATATCAGGCATTTAAATGAATTTATTCATTGTTGATAAAAGAGAATAATCTGTGGAAAACTCCTAGCTATAAATTAAATACATAAACAGTATGCACTAAATATTGAGTTAATTTTTAACTTGGCATTTTAAAATGAGATGTTTATAAGAATAGTAATGCTGATACCAGAGTGTTGGAATGGTGACCCACTGCCTAGAACACAGTCTGTGATAGTCCTATTTGATTGGTGGCAAACTCATGCTTGAAGAGGCTAAGTTCAAGCAAACAACAGATGCTTGATCTGCGGTTTGAACACAGAACCTCTGGCTCCATCACCCATTGGATCAACAGGGAGAGGAGTGGGATTTTCCTTTTATCAAGAATTTCAGAGCAGGGCTGACATGTACAAACTGATAGCCACCAGATAGGCAAGGAAGGGAAACAAGTTGCTTATAAGACAGAGTCTTGAGGCTTTATTAATTATTTGCCAATTATTTACACAATGTGGTCACATCTGATCAGGTGTAACTAATAAGGGTATACATGTTTCAAATTAATTTGATATTACTGCAAAGCAGAGAGGTATGTATATATTAATAGCTTAACTCCTCATCTCCCAGGATTATAATGTGGGTCAAATTTGAAAATGTGAAAATGTTTCTAATGATAACATGCCCTTGTGAATTGTAGTTACTAGTAACTCAGTTACAAAGCCATCCACCTTACCCAGAGAAAGCTTCGGAATGAGTCATCTAGACAATTATCCAGCCATTGACTTCATTTTCCACAGGTAGACACAGGTTCTCAGGATGGTTGTATCATCATCTGTATGTGTAACTGAAATGCACCAGTCAATTAGCACATATATATGTCTGTGTGTGTTAACATATTTACTTGTATACATATATGTTTGTTCAAAATAGGTGAACAAAATAAAAATGGGATTTATTGTGAGGTTTACAAATAAGCTGATTTTTATGAATGCCATTTAGAGTTAACAGAAAGAATCAAATGTTAATAAAACTAACAAATACACTATTGTTTATGTTAATATCTGTCCTTTGGCTCACTTTAAAACAACTATTTCCATTAGGTTTCCAGGGTCATTCCTACTGGTGTCTGCACCATGAACCCCATATCAAGTTATAAGTTGTTGTCAAGGTAAAAAGAGTTCAACCAAACCCTATAAGGTCTTGGGGTCAGTCAACACCCACTTATTACAAAGCAAAAAATATCAATATATGACCCAGCAGTGCTCAGCTTAGCCTCGGACCAAAGCAGGAATGACAATGAAGTGCAATGAGTAAGAATATCAGCTTCAGACTCACAGAGACCTGGGTTCAAATCCAGGATCTTCTACTGGGGTGGAACATGTTACTGAAAATCCTTCAAATTCTAAAAGCCTTAGCTGGCACTTCTCTAAGTGGGAATAAGAAGAATGTCTAGTGATAGGGTTCTTATGAGAATCAGATAAGGTAACACACACAAAAACACTGATGCAGTAACAAGCATGGAAGGAAGGTCATGATGAGTGGTGAGAACAAGCTCCCAGAGTCATTGACACAAAACAGAAGTTTTAACATCTTCATTCTTAATTCCTACTTTACCATGACCAACATGGTTTTCACTCATCTTTTTTTTTAAGTTACAAATGTAATATATGTTGTTTGGTCAGGGTCAGTTCCGGAATGATCCTTTGTAATTCCTGAATAAATGATTGTGACTCTCAGACCCACTACCATCCACTTGCATTTTGGATACCTTCATTGTTCAAATCCTAATGGTTACAGTGCACATGGTATGGTGGATGGACATGCTTGATGGTGGGGCAAAGGCAACATATGCAACCTAAACATTTGTACCCTTGTAATATGCTAAAATAAAAAAATAAAATAAACCAAAACAAACTTAATTGGATGTTTGGTGTAAAGGAAGACAAGCTTGCTGTTAATCAGAAAATTACATAATTCTTAATCTCTCCATTTTCTTTTTCTTTCTTTGTTTTCTAAGAGCAATACCATTTTAGAATTAAAATATTCATTAAGTATAAACAACCCCTTCTTTTTTCAGATGAAAGGGATTTTTTTTAATTTATTTTTTTATTTCAGCATATTATGGGGGTACAAATATTACAGTTATGTATATTGCCCATGCCCCCCTCCCCCCTCGAGGCAGAGCCTCAAGCATGACCATCCCCCAAAAGCTGCACATCTCACTCATTATGTTTGTATATACCCATCCCCTCCTCCCCCCCACCTGCTTTTAAGCGTTGAAACTTTGAAAATGGAGATTATAGTGCCCTCATGGTTTATGATCACAAGATTCATGATTTTAAATTGTTTACTTGGCAATTGTCCAAAAGGCACTATGTTGTCCCAGATTGAATGCTGGAACAGAACAAGAACACAAATTGACTAATTAGTGCAATGTGAATAAAGTATGATATTTAGTTAATAGTATTATATCGACGTTCATTTAACAGTCTTGACAAACATACACATGGTAATATAAGATGTTAATAGCAAGGAAAACTAAGTAAGTAGTACAAAGGAAGTATCCAATTATCTTAGCAATTTCTCTGTTAATCTTAAATTACTCCCAAGAATAAGTTAATTAAATACAAAAAAAAAATTGTTCAATTTGTGCTAGTAATTCACTAGCAATCCCAGCTTCATCAGGCACTAGCCATGTGTCATTGAACAAACCACCATGCCTCAGCCTCCTGTATTGTAAAATATATAGTCGCGCTTGTTCAAGCTGCCGGACCCATGAAAGTAAAACAGACAGTTATCATTAATGTGTTTTGCAAAGTAAATATCAAATATTGATGTCGGCATTATTTTTAAGCAGCATTTCCCTACAGACATAAAGTTGTTTGGAAAATTACATCAATCATAAGAATATAATATGTTTTTTACATCATGCTATTATTCAATTATACTCATTCTAAGTTGGCAATGAAACTGCTTTATCCATGTAATGCTTTTGAAAACAATATTAGTAAACAATTTCAGAATCATCAACATGTTTGTGTCTTTTATACAAGTAACCCCAACTCAACTCTCCAAGTTTATTCTGAACGTGAAATGAGATGAGGAAGTTTTATAATGAAAGATGGTGCCATGTCATTTATAATAGTTAAACTTGAAAAATAACTAAAATATTCAGTGATAGGAAGAAGTTTATCTAAATCAGGCTAATAGAAATTAATATCACATGGTGCATAGGGAAAATAATGTGGACATATTTAAAATCTTAAGACTCCACTCTCTGATGAGAGTCATGATTTCTTACCCTTAATGTCCTTACCTGTGCCATTTGTTAAGATGCCATAGTGGAAAGAGTAAATGCTGTATACCCCAATCCCCAATTTTTTTTTAATTTCAGAGTATACAGGGGTAGAAATGTTTTAGTTACAGGACACTTGCACTTGAATGTTTATAGCAGCACAATTCACAAACTTAAAGATGTGGAAAAACCCAAATGCCCACCAATACATTAGTGCATTATTAAAATGTGGTATATGTATACTATGCAGTACTCTCCAGCACTTGTTGCATTTCTAAGTTATTCAGATTTAACTTGAATATGAAAGGCTGAAGGTAGGTCTAATTTCATTAGACTGGAAGTAATTAGGAGCTTATACCCCCCTCCCCAATGAAGCAAACAGGAATTTGCATTCTAACAGCTGCTGTTCATTGACACATTATGTATCAAGTGCTGTTCTATGGACTCCACATGTATTATTTCATTTATTTTCACATCCTTCCAGCTTGGTAATATTATCATCCTCCTTATGTATGAGCAGTCTAAGAGCCAGACTAGCCGAAGTATGCACCGTTCTTAAGTGATAGGCTCATGGATTGCATTAAAGTTTATAGCCTGACCACAACACCCACAGTTTAAAGAAGTACATCACAATTTGAAATCCTCTCTGAGAATTCAAAAATTTGAATTATAAATATCATCATTTACCAGTTCATTGAAAATTCTGGTGATGGAAATCGCCTAATCTCTATGAAGAAAAGTCCATTTGGGGCTGGCCAAAACGTGAAGGTTGTTGCTAACCCTCCCTCTACATCTAAGAGAGACAGGAAGAGCATGTCTGGTGGAAGAGGTAGAGAATGTCCCCTGCTGCTTACCAAGTGCTATCTTCTACATAGTTTAAGGAAAAACAAATAAACAAAAGTTTCATCCTTGGTTTCCCATTGCAATTTAAAGACATTTCCCTGAGAGGTCATGAGCCTGTGGAATTGCTTCTCAGATTCCCCCAGGGTTGGAAATTTCTCATGAGTATGATTTTCCAAACACAGTTTCATGTGGATTCACTTGTTCAAGTGTTTCGGGAACTGTTATGTCTCTGATGAATTGCAGAGTTTTTTTTTTTTCCTTTTTTCTTTTTTAATTTCTCCTGGGTTTCTTTTTGAAGACGTTTCATTTTCCTTCATGTTCAGCAATAGGACACTGTGTTTACTGTGATGGAATCTGTAGTGTCTCTGCAGAATTAGGGCAACTGTGCTTACTAAATAAAAGAGTTGAGATCTGGGATAAGACAGTATGAATCCACAAGGACAGTGTACATTGTTTTGGGACTATGGTAGCAATGAGTGTTTTTTTAAGGATAACATTTTATGTATAAGTATGCAAAGATTCATAGGTTAATTAAAATTTTATTTTTTCCTCTCTGAAACTGATCTTGTGATTCCAAGAGTTTAAAACTAAAAGCACCATTTGTAGAGATTAAAGGGTTTTATTTATTTATTTATTTTATATGAAAAGAAGATATATCCTTTCTGTTTAAGAAAAAAGTGACATTGAGACTCAAACCGGAAGGACAACTTAAATTTAGCACATCAGGGCCGGAGGAAGCAGGAGGGGAAGGGTAAATCCACACATAGCGGGTACAGTGCACACTATCTTGGGGATGGGCACACTTATAACTTTGACTCAAGCTGTACAAAAGCAATTTATGTAACCAAGACGTTTGTACCCCAGTAATATTCTGAAATACAAAAAGAAAAAATAGTAAAAATTAAAAATGCGAATAAAGTAGGGCAGATAATATAAGAAATACTATTTCTACACATTATGAAAAAGTTAGGCTGCATTATTTTTAACATTTATATCAGAAAAGAGAAAGAGAGACAGAGAGCCTCCACCAAGGAGAAAAAACAAGAGATAGGAGCATAGTAATTTGCCCTTCCAGAATTTATCCAATATTCTACTCATCCTACTTTCAGCAATTAATAAAGTATAAAATTTATATTAAGTTTTCCAAGATAGTTGCCACAATTTCTGGGAAACTTCTTCTGTTCCTTAGAATTCTTTATTACTCAGCCCTTACCAAAATTTTTACAATACAGAGCCTTAAGAAATGTTCTGTTATCCAGTGAATCCAGTTTTCCATCTGTATGATTCTGACGTTTTCTAATTACCAAAGGCTGATATTTAACATAGGCACACATCCATGTACATTTTAGAATTGGCTTATCAGTTTATGTGTAACAATGTTTTGTCTTTGGGGAGGAAGGTATGGGTGGGAATTAATCCATCATAAAATTTTTATCTCTAAAATTAAGACCTCTCCTGTGTTGTGCAGAGTCAGCCTAATACTTTCTACTGCAGCTCTGTTTACATAATCTGTTTGATGTAATAAAAATAAATAATTTGAGTGAATAATAATGAGTCAGTGTCAGATGTGGTGATTTATTGATGGAGATTTAGAACTGTGAGCAGAAAAGAGGCACCTAGGTATTTGTATAATGTCCAATCAGAGCACCTGAAGATTCTTCTGCTGTCCAGGCATCTGTGTTTCTGTTCATGTCCAGGAACTATCTCCTTTTGTTCTCTTCACATCCTGCTTATGTAGAAATAATGCCCGTGCAATTTCTTAGTTCTATTTATTTAACTCTATTTCACTTCATTACTCATAACGCTTTATTTTTATTGGGCTTCCCATGAATACTGGCTTCCAGTGACTCTCTCAAAGATACTCTCTTAATAATGATCACAGTCACAAATCTGATGAACAAAGTATACAGGAAAATGTGAATAATTCTTTTCTTGTTCATGTCAAGTCTCTCTTCCAATAACAACACAAGGAGGGTGGACAGATGAAAGACCGGACTGACGATAAAGAAAAGTAGTTTGACTCATGCAAGGCACGTCCCACATCTCAGATGGCTTAAGACCAAGACAGGAGTCCAAAATGTTACCATATCCAACGGAATGAAGAGAGAACACCAATTAGGATCAAATATTGGAGCAGGGGACACCGAGATAAAAGTAGGGTTAGTAGGTGAAAGGCAACTAAAATAATCCATGTGAAAGACGATGACAGCTTGGAACTAGGTGACAGCTCTAAGAGTGACTAGAAGTGGTTGAATTTGGGATATAGGTTTAGCCAGTAGGATTTCCTGATAGACTGGATATGGGGTATGACATGCAGAGATCAAATGTGTCAGCAGCTAAGTTAGCAAGTGTTGTGAGTAGAGTAGGTTTCGGAATGGGGGAAGAACCAAGAGTACATCTTTAGACTTGTTCCATTTGAGAGACTTATTAGTCATTCACCTGGCAGTGTCGTGGAAGAAGTGGAATTTCCAGGTCTTAACCTCCAAAAAGAAAGTCTTGGCTAGAGACATTAATTTGAGAATCTTGGTCATGTTAGGAGAGTATGTCCATGAAAACTGGGTTAAATGTTGCTACTGGTTTTCATGAAATGAGCAATGAGCAATGACTATTGAATTTAATGACACAGAAGTCATTGGTGTCTCAGACAGTAATTTACTAGTTTAATAACATGTCTGACAATCTGTGGGGTGTAATGAAGTCTCTCTCCACAGTGAGGGAGACAGAGTGAGCACATATGAAACAATGCATGCATGATATAGGTTCCAGAATGGGAAAATATCAGTATGATCTACAGATTTCAAATATGAAATGAGCTAGACCTTGACCTGAGAATTTAGAAAATTTTAAATTTATAAATTTGCTACTAATAAAGTGAGCAACAAGGGCAACAGCATTAGCAAGGCGTGAAGACAGAAAAGCATGGTGTACATAGTTGAAACCTATGGACTTTGACATCACAAAAGCTTGGATTATATTACAGAACTCCCAGTAATGTAATTAACTAGAGGATATACACTCTCTCTTGAGCTCAGTTGTTTTATTCAGAGTGGGTATTAAACATATTAAACCTACAGCATTATGTTTTAAATTTTAATGTTTAAACTTATAGACAGTAAAATATAATAAAATGGTAACTTAAATTATATTTAAATATTTATTAAACATTATAAAGTTTTTCATGTTGCTTATATCTCATAGAGTGAGTCACATACACCCCTGCTCATCCTAAGTCCAAGGTGCCTTGCGTACATGCACTCAAGTACACTGGCCGTAAGAGTGATCTTTACCTGTGTAATATCCCTGATTTTCCACATTACAGTTAGTTCTTACATCTGAGTACCTATTATAAGACAGACAACCTTTCTGTGCCCCAGTTTCATTTTCTATAAAACGGCAAACTAATGTTTCCCATCTCAAAAGGCTTTTGTAAGATTTAAATGATTTTGTGAATGTAAAAGGCTTATACCAGTATCCCCATTTCTCATCCCAGGATGCGGATAATGACACTGAGCACAAACTACCTTCAGACAGGCCCCCACCTCTGCATGGATCCCACAGACCTGGGTTACATACACTGCTACTAGTGCTCACCTGGTCAGCAGGATATCCGCTGAATACTCCCCAACACACAGCAGGCTGTGACATTTTGAATTGATTTTAAAAGAAAAGTCTTCCAAAACTGTTTCCTAAAGCAGCCTATAGTTGTAACCAAAAGCAAAATAGGTGAAATGAAATATAAGGGTTTGCAGTGTTATTTTTATAAATTGGGAAAGTAAATCACGGCCCATGAAAAACATTTTATATACAGTGATAAAATGTGTAAAGTCAAAGCATGGCTTCCAACCACAAGCACTAGTGATGGATAAAATTAGCTTGACTTAATGATTACGCAATTATACATACCTCAAAACATTGTAGCCCATACATATATTTCATTATTAATTGCTTTAAAAGTTAAGAAATAAAAAACACTTTAGTGTATGTTCTTTAGAGGGTCATTTGTAGGTGTATTGTATTGTATATGTACAATCATTTATGTATTTGACTTTATATAAAAGTATAGAATATACGATGCATGAAAATTTATTTTTATTTCTTTTAGACAGGGTCTCACGCTTTTAGCCAGGCTGGAGTGCAGTTGCATGATCATAGCTCACTGGGCTCAAGCAATCCTCTTGCCTTAGCCTCCTGAGCAGCTGGGACTATAGGCACATGCCAATACACCTGTCTAATTATTTTCTCATTTGATTGTCTTTCTTTTTCTTTTTTTTCCAGAGACAGTATGTTGCTGTGTTGCCCAGGCTGGTAACAAACACCTGGGTTCAAGTGATCCTTTCTCTTTGGCCTCCCAAAGTGGTGGGATTGTACGCATGAGCCCCTGCACATAGCCTGAAATTGGAATATAATAGTTTCATGGGCATTATCTTATGAGAGTGTTCATGAATTTCTTTCTTTTTAATTGGTGCACAAAATACCATATTATGGTTGCATCATAATTCCTTTAACCAGGCTATTTTTGTTTGACATTTATGCTTTTTCTAATATTCTGCCATACACAATGATGCTACAATGAACATTATTTTACAGAAATCTTTACTCACTAATTTTTTTAAACTTTAGAATATTATGGGGATACAAAAACTTTGGTCAGGTAAATTGCCAAAGGATCATTAGTGTGTACTATGAACAGCTATATGTCAATAAATTATAAAACCTAGCACAAATGGATAAATTCCTAGACACATACAACCTACCAAGAGTGAACCAGAAAGAAATTCAAAACCTGAATTAACCAATAACAATTAACAAGTTGAAGTCATAATAAAAAGCCTCCCAAAAGAAATTCCCAGGACTTTAGAGCTACACTGATGAATTCTACCAAGCACTCCAAGAATTAATACCAATCCTATTTAAAGTATTCCAGAATATTGAGGAGGAGGGGATCCGCTCCTCCCAAACTCATTCTATGAGTCCTGTATGACACTGTTACCAAAAACAAAGAATAGAAAATTATCAGGCCAATATTTCTAACGAACATAGGTGCAAAAACACTCAAAAAAATACTAGCAAACTGGATTTAATAACACATTTAAAAGATTATTCTTCGTGATCAAGTGGGATTCATCCCAGGTATGCCAGGATGGTTCAACATACAACAATCATGGTTAGACATCTGATCAACAGAAAGAAGGACAAAAACCATATGATTATTTCAATTGATGTTGAAAATTAAATCAGTAAAATTCAACATTCCTTCAGAAAAAAACCTTCAAAAACTGGGTATAGAAGCAACATACATGATAAAAGCCATCAAGGACAGACGCACAGCTAGTAACATACTGAATGGGGAAAAATGTTAAGCCTTTCTGAGATCTGAAACAAGGCAAGGATGCCCATTTTCACCATGGTTATTTAACATAGCACTGGATACTCTTGGTAGAGCAATCAGATTACAGAAAAAAAATGAAGGACATCCACATGGGAAAGGAAGAAGTCAAATTATGTGTGTTTGGAGATGATATGATCTTATATCTAGAGAAAAATAACTAGAACATATAGGGAGCTCCAACAACTCAACAGGAAAAAGCAAATAATCTGATTAAAAATGGGAAAGCTCTGAATGGAAATTTCTCAAAAGAAGACATACAAATGGCCAAAAAATATAGGGAAAATGCTCAGCATCATTATTTATCAGAGAAATGCAAATCAAAATTGCACTGAGATATGATCTCAGGCTGGGCGTGGTGGCTCACGCCTGTCATCCTAGCACTATGGGAGGCCGAGGCGGATGGATCATTTGAACTCAGAAGTTGGAGACCAGCCAGAGCAAGAGTGAGACCCCGTCTCTACTAAAAATATAAA
>VBSM01000256.1:356366-367121 GCA_008086735.1 Cheirogaleus medius
CGTAATATTTGTACCCCCATAATATGCTGAAATAAAAAAAATAAAAAATAATAATAAAAAAAAGAAATGAGCAACAAGGGCAACAGCATTAGCAAGGAGTGAAGGCAGAGAAGCATGGTGTACATAGTTGAAACCTATGGACTTTGACATCACAAAAACTTGGATTATATTACAGAACTCCCAGTAATGTAATTAACTAGAGGATATACACTCTCTCTTGATCTCAGTTGTTTTATTCAGAGTGGGTATTAAACATATTAAATTTATAGCATTATGTTTTAAATTTTAATGTTTAAACTTATAGACAGTAAAATATAATAAAATGGTCCCTTAAATTATAATTAAATATTTATTAAAGATTGTAAAGTTTTTGATGTTGCTCATATCTCATAGAGTTAGTCACATACACCCCTGCTCGTCCTAAGTCCAAGGTGCCTTGCGTACATGCCCTCAAGTACACTGGCTGTAAGAATGATCTTTACCTGTGTAATATCCCTGATTTTCCACATTAGAGTTAGTTCTTACGTCTGAGTACCTATTATAAGACAGACAATATCTCTGTGCCCTAGTTTCATTTTCTAAAACATGGCAAACTAATGTTACCTATCTCAAAAGGCTTTTGTAAGGATTAAATGATTTTATCAATGTAAAAGGCTTATGCCAGTATCCGCATTCTCATCCCAGGATGTGGATAATGATACTGAGCACAAACTACCTTCAGAAAGGCCCCGCGCCTGTGCATGGATCCGACAGACCTGGGTTACATACACTGCTACTGAGTGCTCACCTGGTCAGCAGGATATCAGCTTAATACACCCCAACACACAGCAGGCTGTAACATTTTGAAATGATTTTAAAAGAGAAGTCTTCCAAAACCGTTTCCTAAAACAGCCTATAGATTTAACCAAAAGCAAAATAGGTGAAATGAAGTATAAGGGTTTTCAGTGTTATTTTTATAAATTGAGAAAGTAAATCACGGCCCATGAAAAATATTTTATATACAGTGATAAAATGTGTAAAGTCAAAGCATCGCCTCCAACCACAAGAACTAGTGATGGACAAAATTAGCTTTACTTAATGATTACGCAATTATACATACCTCAAAACATCACATTGTAGCCCATACATATATTTAATTATTCATTGTTTTAAAAGTTAAGAAATAAAAAGCACTTTAGTGTATGTTCTTTAGAGGGTCATTTGTAGATGTATTGTATTGTATATATACAATCATTTATGTATTTGACTTTATATAAAAGTATAGAAAATACGATGCATGAAATTTTATTTTTATTTCTTTTAGACAGGGTCTCACGCTTTTAGCCAGGCTGGAGTGCAGTTGCATGATCATAGCTCACTGGGCTCAAACAATCCTCTTGCCTTAGCCTCCTGAGCAGCTAGGACTACAGGCACATGCCAATACACCTGTCTAATTATTTTCTCATTTTATTGTTTTTCTTTTTCTTTTTTTTTTCAGAGACAGTATCTTGCTGTGTTGCCCAAGCTGGTAACAAACTCCTGGGTTCAAGTGATCCTTTCTCTTTGGCCTCCCAAAGTGCGGGGATTGTACACATGAGCCCCTGCACATAGTCTGAAATTTGAATATAATAGTTTCATGGGCATTATCTTATGAGAGCGTTCATGAATTTCTTTCTTTTTAACTGGTGCACATAATACCATATTATGGTTGCATCATAATTCCTTTAACCAGCCTATTTTTGTTTGACATTTATGCTTTTTCTAATATGCTGCCATACACAATGATGCTACAATGAACATTACTTTACAGAAATCTTTACTCACTAATTTTTTTAAATTTCAGAATATTATGGGGATACAAACACTTTGGTCAGGTAAATTGCCTTTGCACTGCCCCAGGCTAAAGCTACAAGGATGCCCATTCTCTAGACAGCACGTACCACATCTGTTAGGTGTAAATTTACCCATTTCCTCCTCCCACTCCCACCTGCCCAATCCCCGATGAATGTTACTTCCATATGTGCACATAAGTGTTGATTGATTGGTAACAATTTAATGGTGAGTATTTGTGGTTATTGTTTTTCCATTCTTGTGATACTTCATTGAGAAGAATGCATTCCATTTCCATCTAGTTTAATACGAGACATATTGGTTTACATTTTCTATGGCGGAGTAATACTCCATGTTTTACATATACCACATTTTATTAATCCTTTCATGTATTGATGGGTACTTGGGTTATTTACATATCTTTGCACTGATTTAAATATTTCTGTTGGAAGAATTCCTAGAAATGTCATAACCAAGTAAAAAAAATCGCATGCTTAGCTTTGATAGTTTTTATAACATCACTCTCTCAAAGTCCTATACCAGATTCTATTCCCATCAGTAGTATATTAAAGAGTAATTGTCTGAGGGCGGAGCAAGATGGCAGACGAGAAACACCGCCAGACAGAGTGTCTCTGCAGAAAAGACAGATTCTAGAAGAAATTAGAAGAAATAAGCAAGCAGACAAGCATATATCAGACAAGAGAGGGAAGGAGGGATACTGGAGACGATGGGAGACTTCACGGGAGGAGGTTGAGGAGGAGAACTAGAAGAAGAGACCTCCTGAGAAGCTTGTAAATCAGCAGCAAGGGTAGGTGGAGTGGTTAACTTCCCCCTCCCTTGCATCTCAGACTGCTTGTGAGCTCCCCAGCAGTTGGAGAGACCAGCGGACACCAGCCCAGATATGGTTACCACCAGTGAGAGGTAAGCCTATAGCAGACGTGGCACCAGGCTTCCAACTCCCTTGGGGACCCTCCATGTGCACAAACCCGAGCAGCAGGCAGGTGCCATATTGCTACACTCTCCCCTCCCCTGTCCCTATCCGTGGCTGCCAAGAGAGACAATATAGCCACCAGCCAGAGGCATCTTCAGGGAATGAGACCTTCCCTTTTGGCGCCCTTCTGCTGACTGAGGGGTACTCAGATGGTGAGATTTCTACCTGCTATCCCTCCCAGTTGCTGCTGGCCTGGTGATTCCAGGAGAATGGGGCAGACCCTGAGGCTGAGAAACATCCACCCAGCTTGGGCTCCCATGGGGGAATTAGGACTGGCTCTCCTCTCCTTGTTGGGTCAGAGATTGAACTCAGGGCCCAGAGGTCAGACCTGCAGACCAGATCCAATGCACCCCGGTCTCGCATTGCCTGGGACATAGAAGGGATATTCCTGAGCAAGCCTATTAAGGTTTGTGTGCCTTCAGGGCCAGATCAGCATGCTTGAGGGGAATCCTCCTCCCAAAGGAGGGCCATGTGCTCAGCAGAGGCACTGACCCTGCGCATGGAAACTCCTGGCCTGCAAATAGCCACGGGAAACCCAGTGACATGAGGTCTGGCCTCCTGGCAGAGGCCCAGGATAAGCTGCTGTGTTGTGGTTGGTGGAAAGGAGTGAGGCCTGCTTCAGACTACAGGTCTCAGACAACCCTACCCCCACAGGCATACTTTGTGAATTAGTGGGGCCATCCCAGCCCCTCACTGACAGCTTTTCCTGGAAGCAGAGAACAGAACTTTGACCTCTGGTAACAGCATCTGTGGTGCTTGAGGGCAGGCTTATCCAACCCAGCTCTGCCCATACTCACTCCCAGACCAGCCCTCACTGAGGTGGAGAATAAGAACACACCTGGAACTCCCAGGGCCTGACCTACCACCTGAGGCACTAGAGTTCCTCTCCAGAGGAACAAGTGATGGTTACAGGACTCAAAAACAACAGTGTGACCTGCTCCTCTCAGCAAGTGCCGCCTACTGACAGGGAGGAAATTCTGCACACCCTTTTCATGGCACCTACTGACTCATCATACAGGGTGTTGTTGAATCTCAGCCACAAACACCACTTACTGGCACAGAGACTAAAGAGGGCGTGTCATCATACAAATAAAAATCTAAAGGTAAGAAGTAACACCTGATCCAGATGGGAAGAAATCAGTGAAGGAACTATGGAAATATGCTGACCCAAACAGAAAGCACACACCCAAAGAGGAACACCAGCCCCTTAGAAATGGACATCAAGGAAAATCAGAACACTAAAATGACAGCAGAATTTCGAACTTGGATCCTAAGAAAATTCCATGACTTGCAAGAACAACTGGATAACCGACACAAAGAAAATGCAAAGAGATTATAGGACCTGGAAGAAAAATTCACTAAAGAAATTGAAATAATAAATGAAAATCAAACCAAACTCCAAGAAATGAAGAATCAATTCAGGGAACTACAAAACACAGTGGAAAGCCTCAAGAACAGGGTAGATCAAACAGAAGAAAGAACCTCAGCGATTGAAGATAACACCTTCCAATTAAATAAATCAGTCACAGAGATAGGACAGAGAAACAAGAGAAAAGAACAAAGCCTAGAAGAGATGTGGCATGTACGAAGAAACCTAATGTGAGGGTTACAGAGTTAAAATAAGGGGAAGAAGAAAACCCTCAAGGGTTGGATAAGCTATTTACAGATATAATAATAGAGGAAAATATCCCAGGCCTTGCTAAAAATCTCCAGATACAAGTTCAGGAAGCTAAAAAGACCCCTGGGAGATTCAATGCAAACAGGAAGACGTCACGACATTCAGTCATGAGACTGACCAAAATATGAACTAAAGAGGTCCTTCTATCAGCTGTAAGATGAAAGAAGCAAGTAACATACAAAGGAAAGCCAATCCGAATAATGCTAGACTCCTCTACTGAAACTTTATAAGCAAGGAGATACCAAGGCCCGATTCTCACTCTTCTCAAACAGAATAATGCCCAGACAAGAATCTTATTCCCTGCAAAACTAAGTTTTATATATGAAGGAAAAAACAAGACATTCTCAGTTAAGCAAAGACTGAGAGAATGCACCAAGACAAGACCAGCACTTCAAGAAGTACTCAAAACAGTGTTACCCATGGATCAGTGCAATAAACACTCACAAATGTATATCCACTCAAAAGCTAAAGATCAAAGCCCAGGTACCACCATGGCTCAAGAGAGAAAACAAAGCAACAAAGTTCAACCCAACATAATCAATATAAATCTGCCCCACCTATCAGTTCTCTCAGTGAATGTGAATGGCTTGAACTCCCCACTCAAGAAACAAAGGGTGGCTGAAAGGATAAAAAAAATACAAGCCAAGTATCTGCTGCCTTCAGGAAACACATCTAACATGCAAGGATGCAGTTAGACTGAAGGTAAAGGGAGGAGAACAATATTTTAAGAAAACAGAAGCCAAAAGAAAGCTGGCATGGCGGTGCTGATTACAAATAACTTAGTTTTAAATCAACAAAAGTAATAAAAGGCAAATAAGGTCACTATATAATGGTGAAGGGTACAGTTAAACAAGAAGACATAACAATTCTAGGTATGTATGCACCCAACCTTGGTGCACCCAGATTCATAAAGCAAACTCTACTTGATCTAAACAAATGGGTATACAAAAACACCATATTAGTCAGAGACTTTAACATCCTACTGACAGCACAGGACAAATCCTCCAAACAGAAAATAAACAAAGAAATAATTGACTTAAACAGAACTCTAGAACAAATGGGCCTGACTGACATTCACAGCACATTCTATCCCCAAACCATGGAATATACATTCTTCTAATCAGCTAATGGTTCATTTTCTAAGATTGACCATATCCTAGGGCACAAAGTATGTCGCAAACAATTTAAGAAAATAGAAAGTATACCATGTATCTTTTCAGATCACAATGGAATAAAAGTAGAAATCAACCCTATAAGGAACTCTCATTTCTACATGAAGTTATGGAAACTAAACAACCTTCTGCTGAATAATCACTTCATAAATGAGGAAATCAAGATGGAAATCAAAAGATACTTTGAACTAAATGACAAAGGAGACACAAGTTCTCAAAACCTGTGGGACATAGCTTACGCAGTCCTGAGAGGAAAGTTTATTTCCATAAATACCTATATTCGAAAGGTGAAAAAATCACAAATAGACAAACTAATGTAATGAATCATCTCAAAGAGCTGGAAAAAGAAGAATAGACCAACCCCAAACCCAGCATAAGAAGTGAAATCATTAAGATCAAATCAGAACTAAACAAAATTGATATCACGGAAACTATACGGAAGATTAATAAAACAAAAAGTTGGTTCTTTGAAAAAATAAACAAAATTTACAACCTTTGGCTAGACTAATGAAAAACAGAAAAGAAAAATCTCTAATAAGCTCGATCAGGAAAAATAAAGAAGAAATTACAACTGATGCCATGGAGATACAAGGTATAATTTATGAATACTTCAAAAACCTCTATGCACACAAACTGGAAAATGTGGAGGAAATGGACAAATTCTTAGAAACAAACAGCCTTGCTAGGCTAAACCAAGAAGAAATAGAATTCCTGAACAGACCAATATCAAGTCCTGAAATTGAAACAACAATAAAAAACCTTCCTAAAAAGAAAAGTCTTGGACCAGTTGGTTTTACACCCGAATTTTACCACACCTATAAATAGAACTGATGCCTATCCTGCAGAAATGATTCCGCAACATCAGGAAGGATGGAATCCTCCCCAACACATTTTATGAAGCAAACATAAACCTGGTATCAAAACCAGGAAATGCTGCAACAGAAAAAGAAAGCTACAGACCAATATTCCTTATGAATACTGATGCAGAAATTCTCAATAAAATCCTAGCCACTCGAATCCAGGTTCTTGTCAAGAAAATAATCAATCACAATCAAGTGGGCTTCATGTGAGAGATGTAGGGATAGTTCAACATACACAAATTTATAAATGTAATTCACCATATAAACAGAAGCAAAAACAAAGACCATATGATCCTCTCAATAGACGCAGAAAAAGCATTTGACAAAATTCAACACCCTTTAATGATAAGAACGCTTAACAAAATAGGCATAGACGGGGCTTACCTAAAACTGATATAAGCCATATATGACAAACCCACAACCAATATCATACTGAATGAGAAAAAATTGAAAGCATTCCCACTTAGAACTTTAACAAGACAAGGTTGCCCACCATCTCCACTTCTATTCAACATAGTGCTGGAAGTCCTTGCTACAGCAATCAGACAAGAGAGTGGAATTAAGGGCATCCAAATAGGAGCAGAAGAGATCAAACTCTCACTCTTTGTTGATGACACGATATTATACCTAGAAAACCCCATGGATTCTACCAAGAGACTCCTTGAATAGATAAATGAAGTTGGTAAAGTCTCAGGATACAAAATCAATACACAGAAATCAGAGGCATTCATATATGCCAACAACAATCAAAGTGAGAATCAAATCAAAGACTCAATTCCCTTCAAAATAGCAACAAATAAAATAAAGTACCTAGGAATATAATTAATTAAGGAGGTAAAGACCTCTACAGGGAGAACTATGAAACACTGAAGAAGAAATAGCAGAGGATGTAAACAGGTGGAAGGGTACACCATGCTCATGGGTCGGCAGAATCTACATTGTTAAAATGTCTATACTACTTAAAGTGAGCTGCAGAGTCAATGCAATCCCTATTAAAATACCATCATCATTTTTCACAGACATAGAAAAAATAATTTTACACTTCGTATGGAACCAGAGAAGACCCCGTATAGCAAATCAATCCTAGGCAATAAAAACAAAATAGGAGATATCAGTTTACCACACTTCAAACTATACTACAAGGGTATAATAAATAAAACAGCTTTGGGACGGGCACAAGAATAGGGACATTGACCAGTGGAAAAGAACAGAGAACTCAGATATAAAACCATCCTCATATACCCAACTAATCTTCAACAAAGCAGAGAAAAACATACACTGGGGAAAAGAATCCTTATTCAATAAATCATGCTGGGAAAACTGTAGCCACATGTAAAATATTGAATCAGGACCCACACCTTTCACCTCTCACAAAAATCAACTCTGCTGTGTAACAGACTTGAACCTTAGGTGTGAAGCCTTTACAATTCTAGAGGAAAACATTGGAAATTCTCATCCAGACATTTGCCTAGGGAAATAATTTATGAAGAAGACCCCAAAGGCAATCAACAAAAATAAATAAATGGGACTGGATCAAATTAAAAAGCTTCTGCACAGCCAGAGATACTGTCAAGAGAGCAAACAGACAACCCACAGAATGGGAGAAAAATTTCGCAAGCTAGACATCCGATAAAGGGCTTATGACTAGAATCTATTTAGAACTCAGGAAAATCAGCAAGGAAAAATCAAACAACCTTATCAAAAAGTGGGCAAACACATGAACAGAAATTTTTCAAAAGAAGACAGAATAATGGCCAAAAAACATATGAAAAAATGCTCAACATCTCTAATCATCAGGGAAATGCAAATCATAACTGCAATGAGATATCACTTATCTCCAGTAATGATGATCTTTATTGAAAATCCCCAAACAATAAATGTTGGCATGGATGTGGAGAGATAGGAACACTCCTACACTGCTGGTGGGACTGCAAACTAGTTCAGCCTCTGTGGAAAGCAATATGGAAATACCTTAAAGCGATACAAGTAGATCTACCATTTGACCCAACAATTCCACTACTGGGTATCTACCCAAAAGATCAAATGACACTCTACAAAAGGGCCACCTGCACTTGAATGTTTATAGCAGCACAGTTCACAATTGCAAAGTTGTGGAAACAACCCAGGTGCCCATCAATACATGAGTGGATTAATAAAATGTGGTATGTGGCTCAAAGCAATGTAGTAGCAATTTAAGAGTGCATCTGAATGGCTCTGGTTAATAAGCACCATCAATTCAGAGTATTTAAGATTGGTCCTTAACACAAGAAAACTTGAAACACCCTGAGATCTTACAGCTCATTTGTAAAAGAAATTTGCTAAAGTTTGACAACAATCTCCCAAATTTATGACTTTACCAGTAGGTCATGAAGCTGAAGGAAATTTTTCTAAAACTATCACTAATAAAATAACAAATTGGTTAACTACATCAGGGGAAGCAGTTAATTATCTCTCTATTCCCTTTCTATCTTTCTTCCTTTCTTTCTGGTTTCTGTCTTTCTTTCTTTCGAGACAGGGTCTCTGTTGTGAAGGCTAGAGTGCAGGGGCTCAATCACAGCTCATTGCAGCCTCAAACTCCTTGGCTAAAACAATTCTCCTACCTCACCCTCCCCAGTAGCTGGGACTTCAGGCATGCACTAGCATACTCAGCTATTTTTAAAATTTTTTGTTCAGAGAAGGTCTTGCTATGTTGCCCAGGCTGGCCTAAAGTGATAAAATTCCTCTTATGTACATACACTGTACTTATTGATGAGTATGTGTGGGAGTTTTGTCACTGGAACACTTGTTTCTCTAGTTTGTCTTGCTGTGTTGGTGCAATTTCGTGTGCTATTTCATCTGGAACTGCCAGACCTAATTAGCACAAGATGCATGAGTTATACCAAGATGCAACTCCATATACTGGGGTGCAAAAAATTATCTGACTTCACTCACGAAAGTACTCACTGTTTGTAGGACTGCTATAACACTCAAGCCCTATAAACAGTGAAATTCTGGTAAATTTTATTTTGCATGAATCCCATTAAAAAGAAACAAGATGTGTGGTGCCTTTATAATGGTATATGCTGCGTTACTGAATATACTCTTGAAAGGAGAGAACTTCCATAAAAAAATAAATAAAATAAAATAAAATAAAATGTGGTATGTGTATACCATGGAGTACTATTCAGCTTTAAAAACAATGGTGATATAGCACCTCTTGTATTTTCCTGGATAGAGCTGGAACCCATTCTACTAAGTGAAGTATCTCAAGAATGGAAAAACAAACACCACATGTACTCACCAGCAAATTGATGTTAACGGATCAACACCTAAGTGGACATATAGGAATAACATTTATCGAGTGTTAGGCAGGTGGTAGTAGGGAGGAGGGGATGGGCATATACAAACATAATGAGTTAGAAGTGCAACGTTTTAGGGATGGTCTCGCTTGAAGCTCTGCCTCATGGGGGAGGGGTGGCATGAGCAATATATGTAACCTTAATCTTTGTACCCCCATAATATGCTGAAATTAAAAAATAAATTACAAAAAGAGTAATTGTCCGTATAGCCTTAATAACACTAAATAATTTTAATCTTGATTATATTCAACAAATGATAAGGTGAAAAATTATATTTCATTTTAATTTAACTTAATTCCATTATTTTCTCATAAAATTGCATGATTAGATAAACAATATGTGTTTTATTGGTCTTAAGATAAAGCTAAATTATAATAAATATAAGATTTATCTAGAGATATGTGTATATACAGTTATCCATATCACAAAAATGATAATTTTTAAGCTCTTTCTCAGTATTACAGGTTTATATAAATCATATAAAGTATCTTGGCTTCTTTAATTAATTTATTTATTTAATTTCATTCATATTATGGTAATCCAATCACTTTGGTCAGATAAATAGCCTTTGCACCTCCCGAGTCAAAGCTGCAAGCATGCCCATTGTCCAGACAAGTGCACTGCACCCATTAGGTGTGAATTTACCCATTCCCTCTTCCCCTCTCACCTCTTCCATTCCTGATGAATGTTCCTTCCACATGTACACATGAGTGTTGATTGATTAGTACCAATTTAATGATGAGTACTGTGATGTTTCTTTTCCCATTTTTGTGATATTTTAGTTAGAAGAATGGGCTCCAGTTCCATAAAGGATAATATAAGAGGTATTATTAGTTCACCATTTTGTTTTTACGGCTAAGTAGTACTTAATACATTAGTCAGCACCTGCTATCTACCAGACATTTTG
>VBSM01000256.1:404950-441631 GCA_008086735.1 Cheirogaleus medius
AAGAATGGAAAAAATCAATGGCACATGCACTCACCATTAAATTGAAACTAATCGGTTAACACTTGTGTGCACATATGGAAATAACATTCATCAGAAACAAAGCAGGAGGGAGGAAAGGGGAGTGGATAGGTAAATTCTCACCTAACGGGTACAATGCACATTATATGGGGAATGGCACACTTTTAACTTTCACTCAAATGATACAAAAGGAATTTATGTAACCCAAACGTTTGTACCTCTGTAATACTTTGAAATGCAAAAATAAAAAAAGAATAAAAACAAAAGAAAGGCAAAAAAAGACAAAGTATGGCAGATAATATAAGAAATATTATTTTTGCACCATTATGAAAAAAACAGGCTGCATTATTTTTAAAGTTTACATCAGAAAAGAGAAACAGAGAGAGTCACAGCCATGGAGAAGAAACAGCAAGTAGTGGCATAGGAATTTGCCCTTGCAGAATTGATCCAATATTCTACTCATCCTACTGATAAAAATTCCATCTTCATCAATTATTAAATTACAAAATATATACTAAGTTTTGTAAGATAGATGCTTCAATTTCTGGGAAAGTTCTGTTCATTAGCATTCTCTATTACTCAGCCCTTACCAAAATTTTTACAACCGGAGCCTTAGGAAATGCTCTGATATCTAATGAATTAGTATTCCATCTCTATGCTTCTCACATTCTCTAATTACCAAAAGCTGGTATTAAGCTCAGGCACACATCCATGTACATTTTAGAATTGGCTTATCAGTTTATGTGAAAAATTATTTTGTCATTTGGGGATGAAGGTATGGGTGGGGATTAATTCATCACAAAATTATTATCTCTAAGATTAAGACCTCTCCTGGGCTGTGCAGAGTCAGCCTGATGTTTTCTACTGTGGTTCTGTTTACATAATCACTTTGATGTAAAAAAAAATAAATAATTGGACTGAAGAGTAATGAGGTAGTGGCAGATGCAGTGATTTATTGATGGATATTCAGAACTGTGAGCAGAAAGGAGGCACCTATGTTTTGTATAATGTCCAGTCAGAGCACATGGACATTCTTTGGGTGTCCAGGCATCTGTCTTTCTATTTACATCCAGGACTATCTCTTCTTATTCTCTTCAGATGCTGCTTATGTCGAAATAATGACTCTGCAATTTCTTAGTTCTATTTATTTAACTGTATTTTACTTTATTACTCATAAAGCTTTATGTGTTATTGGGTTTCCTGTGAATAATGGCTTCCAGTGACTCTCTCAAATATACTCTTTTAATATTGATCACAGACACAAATCTGATGCACAAAGTATACGGGAAAATGTGAATAATTCTTTCCGTGTTCATGTCAAATCTCTCTTCCACATACTACCACGAGGAGGGAGGACAGATGAAAGACTAGAGTGAGGATAAAGAAAAGTGGTTTGACTCATGCAAGGCACATCCCTCATTGCAAGTGGTTTAAGACCATCACAGGAGTATCCAATTTCACAGAAATTGATAAGCCAGTTCTAAAATTTGCATGGATGTGTGCCTGTGTTGAATAGCAGCCTTTGGTAATTAGAAAATGTGAGAAGCATAGAGATGGAAGACTAGATCCACTGGATATGAGAAGATTTCTTAAGGCTCTAGTTTATGAAAACCTTATAAAAGCCTAATAATAAAGAATTCCAAGGAATAGAAGAGCTTCCCCAGAAATTGATGAATCTATCTTTGAAAGCTTAGTATAAATTTTGTTATTTAATAAATGATGAAGTGAGAATTTTAAATCAGTTTGATGAGTAGAGTATTGGATAAATTCTGGAAGGGCAAATTACTATCACTTCACATGCTGTTTCTTACATTTGGCTGTGGCTCCCTCTGTCTCTGTTTTGCTCTTTTGTGATTTAATCTTTAAAAATAATTTACCCTATTTTTAAAATAACTGCAAAAATAATATTTATTATATTATCTTCACTACTTCATCTTTAAAATCTTAGTTTTATGTTATTCCACTCTGTTTCTCTAACAGAAATAAATAATAAAGGATAGAGGAAAGAAGGGCGTGGAATTAAGTGGAAGATGCTAATTGTGGGTTGGAGTGAGAACCATGGTCCCAGAATGAACTGGTGAAGTCTTGTTGCTGAGGGATATTTATACAATATCACCTTGACTAGAACCATGGTTCCTATCAAGTGATTATTCTTTGTCATGACACACACATAACATTTCAATTAAAAGAAAATCATACTTTTCTCTTAATTCTACAGACAATTGAATTGATGGTGCTTCTGGGCCTTGACTCATTCCGTTTTGCATTGTTCTGTGGGATGTGAATAGACACATAAATAGGTAGAATAAAATATTTAAAGCCTCTGTAAAGTAAAAGAAATTGGTGTGGCCTCTGGATATCATGAGCTAAGTTCAAGTTGTCCCTCAAACTTCAGTCTCCACACTACATTTTTTCTCAGAGAAAATAGACGTGATCTATCTCCTTTTCATTAAAATAAAAAGACAAAAACTTCCTTTAAAATCTACAAATTATGCTTTAGTTTTAAAGTGTTGGAATCTGAAGATCAGTTTGTGAGAGAAAAATAAAATTTTGATAAACCTATGAATCTTTTCATACTTATGTGTAAAATGTTATTCTTTGAAGATACCAGACAAGGAAAACCGCCAGCCAGAGTGTCTCTGCAAAAAAAGACAGATTTTAGAAGAAATTAGAAGAAATAAGCAAGCAGACAAGCATACATTGGATGAGGGTCTGAAGGAGGGGTGCCTGAGACTACAGGAGACTCCATGGGAGGAGATTGCAGAGGAGAACTGGAAGAAGAGAGCCCCAAGAAGCTTGGAGTCCAGTGACAAGAGTAGGGGGGTCAGTTAACTTTCCCCTTCCTTCCATCTCGGGCTCCTAAGCATTTGCAGAGATCTGCGGACACCAGTCCAGAGATGGCCACCACCAGTGAGCGGTAAGCATGTAGCCGACGCAGCACCAGGCTCCCAACTCCCTCGGGGCACCTCCTTGTGCACAGTCCCGAGCTGCTCCACAGGCATGATATTGCTACATTCTTCCCTTCCCCTTCCCTATCCACAGCTGCAGAGGGAGACAATATAGCCACCAGCCAGAGGCATCTCTAGGGAATGGGACCTTTCCTTTTGGGGCCCTACTGCTGACTGAGAGGTACTCAGATGGGGAGCTCCCTACCCCCCGCCAGCCCTCCCAGGTGCTGCTGGCCTGGAGACTCCAGGAGAAAAGGGCGGATCCTGTGGCTGAGAGACATCGATCTAGCTTGGGCAAACCTTGGGTAAATTAGGACTGGCACTCCTATCCCTGGTGGAGTCAGGGATTGAATTCCAGGGCCCAGAGGTCAGACCTGCAGACCAGACCCCATGCACCCAGGTTTCACGTTGCCCCACGGCACAGAATGGATATTCTTGGATGAGCCTACTAAGGTGTCTGTGCCCTCAAGGGCAGATCAGTGAGCTTGAGGGCAACCCTCCTCCCATGGGTGGGCTGTGTTCCCAGCCAAGGCTGCAATGCTGTGCAGAGAAGCTCCCAGCCCTCATCACAGCCAGGGGAGACTCACTGGTGTGAGGTCCTGCCTGCTCGCAGAGGCTCAGGAGAAGCTGTGGAGTTGGGGAGGGTGGAAAGGAGTGAGGCCTGATCCAGACTGCAGGTCTCAGACAGCCCCATCCCTACACGCAGACTTTCTGGCTGAGTGGGGACATTCCAGCCACTCCCTGACAGATCTGCCCAGAAGCAGAGAACAGACTTTGACCCCTGCTAACAGCATTAGTGGTGCTTGAGGGCAGGCTTACCCAAACCAGCTCCAACCAGACTCACTCCCAGACCAACCCTCACTGAGGTGGAGAATAAGGACACACCTGGAAGTCCCAGGGCACCACCCACCATGTGAGACAAAAGAGTGCCTCTCCAGAGGAACCAGGGCTGGTTGCATGACTCAAAACAACACTGTAGCCTGCTCCTCCCAACAAGCACCACCTCCTGACTAGGAGGTCATTCTTCAAATGCTTTTACTGCGTCTATTGACACATCATACAGGGTGTGGTCAAATCTCACCCACAAACACCACCTACTGGCTCAGAGACTAAATGGGGCATGTCATTATCCAAATAAAAAATCGAAAGGTAAGAAGCAACAACTGATCCAGATGGGAAGAAATCAGTGAAAGAACTCTGGAAGTATGAAGACTCAAACGGAAAGCACACCCAGGAGGAGGAACATAGGCCTTTAGAAATGGACATCAACCAAAATCAGAAGACTAAAATGACAGAGGAAGAATTTTGAACATGGATTGTAAGAAAATTCAATGACTTGCAAGAAAAAATGGATAACCAACACAAAGAAACCACAAAAAAATACGTGACGTGGAGGAATAATTCACCATAGAAATGAAATAATAAAGAAAAATCAACCGAGCTTATGGAAATGAAGAATCTATTCAGGGAACTACAAAACACAGTGGAAAGCCTCAAGAACAGGGTAGATCAAACAAAGAAAGAACCTCAGAGATTGAGGATAACACCTTTCAATTAAATAAGTCAGTCACAGAGATAGAGCCGAGAAACAAGAGAAAAGAGCAAAGCCTAAAAGAGATGTGGGATTATATAAATAAACCTAATGTGAAGGTTATAGGGATAACAGAAGGGGAAGAAGAAAGCTCTCAAGGGTGGGATAAGCTATTTGAAGGTATAATAGAGGAAAATTTCCCAGGTCTTGCTAAAAATCTGGATATACAAGTTCAAGAAGTTCAAAAAACCCCTGAGAGATTCAATGCAAACAGGAAGACATCATGACATGAAGTCATCAGACTGACCAAAATATCAACTAAAGAGGCCCTGCTATGAGCTGTAAGATGAAAGAAGCAAGTAACGTGCAAAAGAAAGCCAGACTTCTCTACTGAAACCTTACAAGCAAAGAGAGACTGGGGCCCCATTCTCACTCTTCTGAAAAGGAATAATGACCAGCCTAGGATCTTATTACCTATAAAATTAAGTTTGGGATATGAAGGAAAACTAAAGATATTCTCAGATAAACAAAGACTGAGGGAATTCACCAAGACAAGAACAGCCCTTCAATAAGAACTCAAAACATTGTAACCCACGGATCAGCACAATAAACATTCACGAATGTAAATCCACTCAAAAGCTAAAGATCAAAGGCCAGATACCACAATGACTCAAGAGAGAAAACAAAGCAACAAAGTTCAACCCAACATAATGAACAGAAATCTGCACCTCCTATCAGTTATCTCAATGAATGTGAATGGCTTGAACTCCCCACTCAACAGACATAGGCTGGCCGAATGGATAAAAAATTATAAGCCAAGTATCTGCTGCCTTCAGGAAACACATCTAACCTACAAGGATGCATTTAGATGAAAGCTAAAAGAGTGGAGAACAATATTTCAAGCAAACAGAAGCCAAAAGAATGCTGGGGTGGCAGATAACTTAGTTTTAAATCAACAAAAGTAATAAAAGACAAAGAAGGTCACTATATAATGGTGAAGGGTACAGTTCAACAAGAAGACATAACAATTCTAGGTATGTATGCACCCAACCAAGGTGTACCCAAATTCATAAAGCAAACTCTACTTGATTTAATCAAATGGATAAACAACACCATAATAGCAGAGACTTTAACACTCCTCTGACAGCACAGGACAGATCCTCCAAACAGTAAATTAACAAAGAAATAATGGACTTAAACAGAACCCTAGAACAAATGGGCCTGACTAACATTCACAGGACATTCTACCCAAAAGCCATGGAATATACGTTTTTCTCATCAGCTATGGGTCATTCTCTAAGACTGACCATATCCTAGGACACAAAGCATGTCTCAAGAAATTTTAAAGAAATAGAAATTATACCATGTATATTTTCAGACCATAATGGAATAAAAGTAGAAATCAACCCTAACAGGAACTCTCATTTCTACACAAAGTCATGGGAACTAAACAGCCTTCTGCTGAATGATTTCTTCATAAACGAGGAAAACAAGATGGGAATCAAAAGATTCTTTGAAGTAAATGACAAAGGAGACACAAGTTATCAAAACTTATGGGACACAGCTAAAGCAGTCCTGAGAGGAAAATTTATTTCTATAAATGACTATATCCAAAAGTTGCCAAGATCACAATTAGACAACGTAATGAACCAAGAAAATTGGAAAAAGAAGAACAGACCAACTGCAAACACAGCAGAAGAAATGAAATCATTAAGATCAAATAAAAACTAAATTAAATTGACAAAAGGAAAATTATATGGAGGATTAATAAAGCAGAGTTGGTTCTTCGAAAAAATTAACGAAATTGACACACATTTGGCTAGACTAACGAAAAGCAGTAAAGAACAGTCTCTAATAAGCTCCCTCAGGAACAATAAAGGAGAAATTACAAAGGATGCCACGGAGATACAAGATATAATTTATGAATAGTACAAAAACTTCTCTGCACACAAATTGGAAAATGAGGAGGAAATGGACAAATTACTAACAAACACACAGGCTTCCTAGGCTCAACCAGAAAGAAATACAATTTCTGAACTGATCAATATCAAGTACTGAAATTGAAACAGCAATAAAAAAACCTTCCTAAAAAGAAAAGTCCAGGACTGGATGGTTTCACACCTGAATTTTACCACATCTACAAAGAAGAACTGGAACATATCCTGCAGAGATTATTCCACAATATTGAGAAGGATGGAATACTCCCCAAGACATTTTATGAAGCAAACATAACCCTGATACCAAAACCAGGAAAGGATGCAACAAAAAAAGAAAGCTACAGACCAATATTCTTATGAATATAGATGCAAAAACTCTCAACAAAATTCTAGCCTATCAAATCCAGGTGCTTATCAAGAAAATAATCCATCACAACCAAATGGGCTTCATCCCAGAGATGCAGAGAAGGTTCAACGTATGCAAATCTATAATATTAATTCACCATATAAACAGAAGCAAAATCAAAGACCATATGATCCTCTCAATAGATGCAGAAAAGCATTTGACAAACTTCAACACCCTTTTATGATAAGAATATGTACCAAAATAGGCATAGAAGGGGATTACCTAAAAATGATATAAGCCATATATGACAGACCCACAGCCAACATCATGATGAATAGGGAAAAATTGAAAGCATTCCCACTTAGAACTGGAACAAGGCAAGGTTGCCCACTATCTCCACTTCTATCCAACATAGTGCTGGAAGTCCTTGCTATTGCAGTCCGATAGGAGAGTGAAATTAAGGGCATCCAAATAGGAGCAGAAGAGATCAAACTCTCAGTCTTTGCTGATGATATGATATTATACCTAGAAAACCCCAAAGATTCAACCAAGAGACTCTTTGATTTGATAAATGAATTCAGTAATGTCTCAGGATACTAAATCAATACACACAAATCAAGGCATTCATATATGCAAATGACAGTCAAAGTGAGAACCAAATTAAAGACTCAAATCCCTTCAAAATAGCAACAAAGCAAATAAGGTACCTAGGAATATATTTAACTAAGGAGGTAAAAGACCTCTACTGGTAGAACTAAGAAACACTGAAGAAGGAAATAGCAGAGGGTGTAAACAATGGAAGAGCATACCATGCTCATGGGTCAGCAGAATCAACATTGTTAAAATGTCTATACTACCCAAACTGATCTACAGAGTCAAGGCAATCCCTATTAAAATACCATCATCATTTTTCACAGATATAGCAAAAATAATTTTATGCTTTCTATGGAACCAGAGAAGACCCCGTATAGCAAAAGCAATCATAGGCAATGAAAACAAAATGGAAGGTATCAATTTACCAGACTTCAAACTATACTACAAAGCTATAGTAATTAAAACAGCTTTGGGACTGGCACAAGAACAGGGACATTGACCAGTGGAACAGAACAGAGAACCCAGATATAAAACCATCCTCATATAGCCAACTAATCTTTGACAAAGCAGGCAATAACATACACCAGGGAAAGAAGCTATATTCAAGAAATGGTGCTGGGAAAACTGGATAGCCAAATGTAAAAAACTGAAAGAGATCCACATCTTTCACCTCTCACAAAAATCAACTCACGCTGGGTAACAGACTTGAACCTCAGGTGTGAAACTGTTAGAATTCTAGAGGAAAACTTTGGAAATACTCTTCTAGACATTGGCTTAGGCAACGGATTTATGAAGAAGACCCCCAAGCTAATCACATCATCAACAAAAATAAATAAATGGGACTGGATCAAATTAAAAAGCTTCTGCACAGCCAAAGATACTGTCAAGAGAGCAAACAGACAACCCACAGAATGGGAGAAAATTTTTGCAAGTTACACATCCGATAAAGGGCTGATAATTAGAATCTATTTAGAAGTCAGGAAAATCAGCAAGGGAAAAACAAACAACCCTATCAAAAATTGGGCAAAGGACATGGACAGAACCTTCCAAAAGAAGACAGAATAATGGCCAACGAACATATGAAAAAATACTCACCATCTCTAATCATCAGGGAAATGCAAATCAAAACCACAATGAGATATCACTTATCTCCAGTGAGTATGGTCTTTATTAACAAGTCCTAACACAATAAATTTCGGTGTGTATGTGGAGAGATAGGAATACTCCTACATTGCTGGTGGGACTGCAAACTAGTTCAGCCTCTGTGGAAAGCAATATGGAAATACATTAAAGTGATACAAGTAGATCTACCATTTGATCCAACAATCCCATTACTGGGCATCCACTCAAAAGAACAAAAGTCACTCTATGAAAAAGACACCTGCATTCAAATGTTTATAGCAGCACAGTTCATAATTGCAAAGTTGTGGAAACAACCCAAGTGCCCATCAATATATGAGTGGATTAATAAAATGTGGTATATGTATACCATAGAGTACTATTCAGCTATAAGAAACAATGGTGATATAGTACCTCTTGTATTTTCCTGGATAGAGCTGGAACCCATTCTATTAAGTGAAGTATCCCAAGAATGGAAAAATAAGCACCACATGTACTCACCTGCAAATTGGTATTAACTGATCAACACCTAAGTGGACATATAGGAATAACAGTTATCGGTGGTTGGGCAGGTGGCGGGGAAGGGATGGGTATATACATACATAATAAGTGCAATGAACACCAACTGGGGGATGGACACGCTTGAAGCTCTGACATGAGGGGAGAGGCAAGGGCAATATACATAAACTTAACATTCGTACCCCCATAATATGCTGGAAAAATTTTTTTAAAATTTTTAAAAAGTAAAATGTTATTCTTTAATAAGCACTCATTGCTACACTAGTCCCAAAACAATACATGTTGTCCTTGTGGATTCATGCTGTCTTATGCCCAAGCTAAGCTCTTTTATTTAGTAAGTAGACTGGGAGTTTGCCCTAATTCTTCCAAGAGATACTACATATTCTATGATAATATACACAGGGTTCTATTCTTGAACATGAAGGAAAATGAAAACATCTTCAAAAGAAACCCAGGAGAAGTTAGTAAAAAAAACCCAGAAAAAACAAAAAACTCAAACTTCTTATTGATCAGAGACATAAAGGTCTTGTAAACACATGAGCAAGTCAAGCTACATAAAATTGTGTTTGCAAAGTTATACTCATGGGAAATTTCCAAACCCTGTGGGAAGCTGAGAAGCCATTCTACAGGCTCATGACCTCTCAGGGAAATGTGTTTAAATTGCAATGGAAAATAAGGAGGAAAGTTCTGCTATGTAGAAGATGCAATTATTAAGCGGTAGGGGACATTCTCTTCGATGTCTGTGAGAAATGATCTTCCTGTCTGTCTTAGATGTAGAAGGGTTGGAAACAACCTTCCCATTTTGGCCAGCCCCTGAATGGACTTTTCTCCATAGAGAATGGGAGATTACTATACCCAGACTTTTCAATGAACTGAAAAATGGTGAGATTTAGAATTCCCATATTTGCATTTTTGGAGAGTATTTCAAACTGTGATGTAGTGCTTTAAAGTGTGGTTGTTGTGGTCAGGCTATAAAGTTTAATGCAATGCATGAGACTATCACTTAAGAACTGTGCACACTTGGGCTAGTTACATAACCTTTCTGGCTCTCAGACTCCTCACGTGTAATGACGATCATAATATTACTAAAATGAAAACATGTGGAAACAAATAAATATACATGTGGATTCCATAGCACAGCACTTGACACATAACAAGTGTGCAATAATCAGAAGCTGTTAGAATACAAATTGCAGTTTGCTTATTCAGGGAGGAGAGTGGGGTAACCTAATTATTTCAAGTCTAATGAAATTAGACCTATCTTTAGCCTTGCATGTTCAAGTTAAATCTGAATAACTTAGAAATGCAACAAGTGCATATTTTTTTCCTTGCTGTCCAATAGCATTTTACTTATTCTTTCCAAAATATTCTCATTTATCCTCTGATACCCTCCCCATCCTGACGTTTTAGATTAAAAAGCAGAATTTTCTGAGGCTGTTTAAAGAACAATGATGTAGCATGGTAAGTTCAAGTGCTGCCGTTTATAGAGTTATTGATATATAATACAGCAGAGTGGTCTCCAGTTCCATGCAGATTAGTAAAAGAAATATTAGTTCACCATTTTTTTATGGCTAAGTAGTACTCTATGGTATACATATATCCCATTTTGTTAATCCACTCGTGTATCGATGGGCATTTGGGTTGTTTCCACATCTTTGAGATTGTGAATTGTGCTGCTGTAAACATTCAAGTGCAAGTGTCTTGTAACCGAAACATTCGTTACCCTGTAACATTCTGAATTTTTTTTTAAAAGGAATACAGCATTTACTCTTTCCACAATGACACCGTAACAAATGGCACAGGGAAAGACATTAAGGGTAAGATATCATGACTCTCATCACAGAGTGGAGTCTCCTGATTTGAAACATGTCCACTTTATTTTCCCTAAGCACATCTGATGTCCCAAATACCATTATGTCCCTGCTTCAGCATTATTCAGAAAAATTTAAATTGCTTTAGTGCTAGTTGTCATGGCTTTAGCTCTTCCATAAAATGAGCTAAATCATGAAGACAATGGAAAAAACGAAGGTCCAGGCACACGGGTGGCACTGAGATACTTTTGTGTTTCAGATTCCATAAATAGTAAGAGTATAAACTTTGAGAGATTTAGATAAATTTATACAGCAACATTGAGAGGACAGAAAAGGATCTGAAATTCTGAAATTTGAAGAGAATATATTTCCTGAGTTTCCAGGGAAAAGAATAAGACAGGCATGGAGTAAATCTTTTATTGCTCAATAATAGTCCTGGATCAAAAAATGGTGGATTTAGGGAAATTCAAGGAGGATAATTAGAAATAGGATTTTAATTAATTCTTTTTCTTAGCAATGACAATATATATTTGAAAAGATGTATGCAAATATGACTACTATGTACTCATATTACATAACATGCATTTAAAACTTACTGCTTGAAATAAAACTACAAACCGATACTTTTAATGACAACCTTACTAATTGCTCTTACAATTCTGAATGTTATGTATAATTCAAACTTGAAACAAAAATTCTATTACTTTCAGAATGAATGATGCTAGAATTAGTTTTGTTGCAAAAACTGATGGGAAGGAAATAGTAGGTAATGTGGATAGTGGGGCATGAGGAGGTCAACTTCCCAAGGTCATAGCTGCAAGAGATCCTGAGAATGGGACCTGAGCAATCTGAGGTGCATCCCCAGCAATTAAGGGTGTGGCTGTCAGGAAAGGAAAGACTATGGGAGGTTCTAGGAGAAACATGGACAGAATAAGCTGCTACACATAGCACAATGTGAACTTAACGTTGATACCAAGGTGAGTGCATAGAGGACAGGGAGCACTGGCCCCATGGTATGACTATTTATGAAGAGTATACAAGACTTTATAATTTTAATGTAAGAGTCTGTGTAATGTTAGCATGTTAGTCCCATTTTATGCAAATGAATTATTCCCAAACTCTACCTCCTTTTTCTGAACTTTTTAGATGATAAAAAAATGATACTGCGGATTTAAAACTTGATGTTTAATTTTAAATATACTACTACTACTACTAATAATAATGATATATACATTGCAAATAAAAAGTCACTATAATTTTTATGTTTCCTTCTAGATTATAAAATTATATTGAAAATATCTGTACAAGTGAGCAAAGTTATAATTTTTATTGTTTTTCACCCTCATGTTATAAAGATGCTTCACATTCTATGTCCTAATATTAGTGTTTTTTTAAAGCACCACATGATATTAATCTGTAATAGCCTGATTTAGATGAACTTCTACCTATCATTGGAATATTTTAGTTATATCTCAACTTTCACTGTTATAAAGGACATATCATCATCTTTTATTACGAAATTCCCCATGCCATTTCAACTTCAGAATAAATTTTTACAGTTGGGGTTACTAGTTTGAAAAAAAGTAAACATGTCTATGATTCCTAAATAATTTACCAATGTTTTCCAAAATGATAACATGGATGAAACAGTTTCATTGCTATTTTAGAATGGGTATAATTGAAAAATAGCATGATGTAAAAAACATGTTATATTCTTATGACTGATTTAATTTTCTAGCTTACTTTGAGACTGTAGGGAAATTCTTCTTAAGTAATGCTCACATCAATATTTGATTTCAATTTGGCAAAACACAGGAATGATAACTATCTATTTGACTCTCGTGGATCAGTCAGCTTGAACAAGTGTGACTGTCTATTTTACAGGAAAGGAGGCTGAGGTATAGTGCTTTGTTCAATGACACACGGCTAGTGCATGATGAAGCTGGTATTGCTAGCTTTTTACTAGCACAAATTGAACGTCTTTTGTTTTTAATTAACTTTTTCTTGGGAGTAACTTTAGGTTAACAGGAAAGTTGCTAAGATAGTATGGAGAGTTTCTGTGTACTACTCTCTTAGTTTCCTTTACTATTACCATCTTATGTTACCATGGGTATGTTTGTCAAGACTATTAAACGAACATTGATATATTACTCATAACTAATATGATATTTTATTAACATTTCACTAATTTGTTCACTACTGTTCTTTTTCTATTCCAAGATTACATCCAGTACAACATATTGCATTTAGGGCAATTATATTTTAAATGATTAAAAATCATACATCTTGTGATCATAAACCTTGAGAACACTACAGTTTCCATTGTTAAAGTTTTAACACTAATTTAAAAAAATCCCCTTCATTTGAAAAAAAGAAGGGGTTGTTTTGTTTTTATCTAATGAATATTTTAATTCTAAATGGTATTGCTCTTAGAACACCCTGGATAAAGGAAGTGAAGGAATTAGCAAGCATTTAATTATTTGATTAATGTAGAGCCTTGTCTTACTTTCCACCACCCACCTAATTAGGTTTTGTACAATGAAGCTATCTGAAACAGGAGTTGATGCTTGTGGGTCTGAGGGCCGCAGGAATTTATTCGGGGATTACTAAGGGCTTTTAAAAGTTTTGTACATTTAAAAATGTCACTTCTACTGTGATTCATCATATAAAATATTGTGTACTTGTAAATTAATAAAAGGATAAGAAAAAACCATGTTGGTCATGGTAAAGCAGAAATTAGGAGTGAAGATGTTGTCATTTCTGCTCTGTGTCAATGACTCTGGGAGCTTGTTCTCACCACTCATCATGACCTTCCATGCTTGTTACTGCATCAGTGTTTTTGAGTGTTGTCTTATCTGATTCTCACAAAACCCTATCAATAGACATTCTTCTTATACCCACCTGGAGAAGTGGCAACTGAGGCTTTGAGAATTTGAAGAATTTTCAGTAGCATGTTTCACCTTTATAGAAGATCCTGGATTTGAACTCAGGTCTATGTGAGTCTGGAGGTAATGGTCTTGCTCATTTCACTTCATTGACTTTCCTGCTTTGGTCCTAGGCTAAGCTGGACCTTGATATTTTTGGAAGGTTAATAAGTAGGTGTTCACTGATCTAATGACCTTAATATGATTTGTTTGAACTCTTGTTTTTCTGGCAAGAGCTTATAACTGGATATAGGGTTCATAGTGCAGACACTAGTAGGAATGACCCTGGAAACATAATGGAAGTAGTTATTTTAAAGCCAAAAGACAGATATTAATGCACACAATTGTGCATTTGTTAGTGTTATTAACATTTGATTGTTTCTGTTAACTCTAAGTGGCATTCATAAAAATCAGCTTGTTTGCAAGTCTCTCAATAAATCTCATTTTTTCTTTTATTTACCTATTTTTAACAAACATATATGTATACATATACAAATGTTAACACTTGAGGACACATATGTGCTATTTGATGGATGCATTTCAGTTATACATATAGATGAGGACACAATCATCCTGTGAAGCTGTCTACATGTAGAAAATGAAGTTGAAAGTTGGATAATATCTGGATGACTGATTCTTTCTGTGTGTAAGGTAGGTGGCTTTGTATCTGAGTTACTAGTAACTACAATTGATAAGGGCATGTTATCATAAGCAACATTTTCACATTTTCAAATTTGCCCCTCATTATAGGCCTGATGAGCAGGTAAGCTATTAATATATACATACTTCTCTGCTTTATGATAATATCAAATAAACATGAAATATTTATATCCTTAGTAGTTATACTTGATCAGACCTGACCACACTGTGTAAATAATTGGCAATTAATTAATAAAGCCTCAAGATTCTGTCTTATAAGCATCTTGCTCCTCTTCCTTGCCTATGTGGTGGCTGCCAGTTTGGACATGTAAATGCTTGCGGAAATGTCACCCCTGCTCTGAAGTTCTTGCTGAAAAGAAAAATCCCACTCCTTTCCCTTTTGATCCAGTGGGTGATGAAGCCAGAGGTTCTGTGCTCAAGCACCAGGTCAAGCATCTGTTGTTTGCTTGAACTTAGTCTCTTTAAGAATGAGTTTCCCACCAATCAAACAGGGATGATACGACTATCACAGACTATGTTCTAGGCAGTGGGTCCTGAGATGCACCTAACATCACATAGTCACCATGACAACACTCTGGTATTAGCATTATTATTTTTATAAACTTCTCATTTTAAAGGACTGGTGAAGAATAAACTCAATACTTAGTGCATACTTGTTAAGTCTTAAGTTTACTACTAGGAATTTTCCACCCATCATTCTTTTACAAAGAATGAATTAATTCATTTGAAGGCAGAAGGCATTTCAGACTTACAAAGAAATATGTGAGGAGTAGCCATGATTTCAAGTGGCCTTTAAACTGCATGTGATTTCTTCTTCTATTTGTATATAAGGTAGTCTCCAGGTTAGGGTTTCATGCTGGCCATCCCTGCTCCCATTCCATGCCAATGGCAGGCATCACTATTAATTACAGTCCTACTTTCCTCATAACTTGGAGGTGGCCTTAGAATGCTTCTGAACAATTCACTCCAAGAACCCACTAGTAAATGATCAAAGCTGACACTTGAGATGAAAACTATTTCTCTTCTCTACGACATGTGGATGCTTTCTTTCCCCCTATTTGAAACTTGGCATTTTTTAAGGCATTCGATAATTTATCTCGAACACAATTCTGTCTGACCTTTCCAAACTACCTTCGGTAATTTCTAATATTTTGTTCTCTGTGACAACAGAAATACTTATGATAATTTTGTTTATGGATGCGCCAACGTATTAATGACTGTAATACTATAAATTGAACTGAAGCAAAATTTTTCTTTGTCATAACTGCAGATGCTACATGCTGATCACCTTTTCCTTGGAAATCATGCATAACCGAAGCTTTGTGACTGAGTTCATCCTCCTGGGGCTTTCACAGAATCCAAACGTTCAGAAAACATTATTTGTTGTATTTTTGTTTGTCTACATCGCAACAGTTGGGAGTAACATTCTAATTGTAGTAACCGTCCTCAGCAGCCCTGCTCTACTGGGATCCCCCATGTACTTCTTCTTGGCTTTCCTGTCCTTCCTAGATGCATGCTTCTCCTCTGTCTTCACCCCAAAGATGATTGTAGACTCCCTCTATGAGAGGAAAACCATCTCCTTTGAAGGCTGCATGATACAGCTTTTTGCTGAACACTTCCTTAGTGGGGTAGAGCTGATTGTCCTCACAGCCATGGCCTATGATCGGTATGTGGCCATTTGCAAGCCTTTGCATTACTCTTCCATCATGAACCCCAGGTTCTGTTGCATTATGATAAGGGTAGCCTGGGCAGGGGGCTTCTTGCATTCCATGATACAAATACTCTTTGTTTTCCAATTGCCGTTTTGTGGTCCTAATGTCATCGATCACTTCTGTTGTGATTTGCATCCATTACTGGAGCTTGCCTGCACCGACACTCACATCATTGGCTTTTTTGTAGTGGGCAACACTGGGTTTTTCTGCATCATAATCTTTCTCTTGTTAGTTGTCTCCTATGGTGTAATCTTGTTCTCTCTGAGAACTCATAGTTCTGAAGGGCGGAGAAAAGCTCTGTCGACCTGTGGATCTCACATTGCTGTTGTGGTTTTGTTCTTTGTCCCGTGCATATATGTATACTCAAGACCTCCATCTACTTTCTCTTCTGACAAAATGGTGGCAGTAGGCTACGGCATCCTGACTCCCTTGCTCAATCCTTTGATTTATACTTTCAGGAATAAGGAAGTGAAAAATGCCATGAGGAAATTAAGGAAGAGATTGGTGGTGATTTCTGATGTAAAATAAAAAATTAAACTTTTTTTTTTATCAAGTTGTGGTTAAGACTAAAAAAGTCAAAAAAATATTCTTGGACAAAAAATTTCAAGGATATACTTGTACAGAAGAAGGGAACATAATATTACAAGAAAAGCATAAATGGAGGTCACAAAATAATGTTTGTACCCTCTGATTCTCATCAACTGTGTGTTGGCAGCCGTGTATCACATATGTAAATTAAAGTGTGTTGAATTTTATATTTACTATTTATCTAATACTAAAGAAAGAATGACAAGAGAAATAACCTCTTCAGACTGCTTGTCATTCACTTCATTCTTTGAAAAACATTTTTGTAAAGAAGACAAGAATGTCTCAGAAATTAGGGGCAGAAATTTACTCAAAATTATGCCAACTAAAAAGAAGGTTTGTGACACTGATATGTGTATCTCTGAGGAAAAAACAGCCTAGACTGAGGCAGAGCACAGACAAGAGCATTCATAGAACCTCAACTCTATAGGTGTTTCTGTTTCACATGACTCCGTTATTTAATGTAAGTCCACTACCAACCGCTATAGAATATGAGTCACTCAGTTAATTTTTTGAGATAGAAAATGAGATTAAGCCAGTAATTCTTACAGATGAGTTCCTCTTGGGTCAGGTAACCCACTCACCCTACCAACCAGCTATGGGAGAGAAAGATGGAGCAGATTCCACAAGGGAGTTAGCAGTGGTTATCTCTTATTCAAGCACAATCTAAGGGAACATTTAAGAGACCAGGTTACTAGCACTCTGGTACCAAAGCTGCAGATGTAGTGAGCTGACTTCCCCCTACAGAGGAATAGAAGCCAGAGGCACCAGAGAACAAAAAGGAGATTTCAAAAGAGGATTACTTTTCATTGTATTTGATGACCGGAATTTTCTTGACTTTGTATACTCAGTGAAAATAATTCTATTTGAATAATTATCAATGAAGTGTTCATTCAAATGGAGACACATCTTATAAGTCATTCCTGTATTTAAGGTTTGTGAGTCTCAGGTTACCAAGTGGCTTCTGTAATAAAATTATTTGCAGTAAAAGCTTTAAATTTCTGCTATCACATCAACACTAATAAAATGCCTGTTAATTGAGTAGTATAGACAAAGGCACTGAGTTATATTTTTCTTTTTCCCTTACTATTCCATGACAGTGCAAAGTAGAAGAATGTCTGATATTAGTTTTCTTTCTCAGAATAAATATGGGAAAGTACAGGTAAGATTTCAATCATCTTCATGGGGAAGTCCATGAGAGATTAAGATTAGGATCTGGAACATTATCTGATTAAATGTGTTCACTGCAGCAGGCAAACTGTGCAACAAGAGCTTGGACATGCTGGGGAGCTTTTCCTGCTTCCTTCCCTGGCGTGTCCATCATCTGCCTGTCATCATAGAAAGGGCAGCTTCTTAATATCTTCTTCCCTTCATGTAGAGCTTCTTATTGTTACATAGTTCCTTTGTCCCTGAGAAGTAGCTACAGAGTGATGATCTGGTATCATTGGCTCAATTTATTTTTAAATCTGTGAATTGAAGTTTTGACACACTGTAAAATAAAACATTATGCTGGCAAGATTGTTGTGAACAACACAGATTCATGCCTGATCCATGAAACACTGAAATTCAAACAGATTTTAACTATTTGACCCCTCAACTTCCCATTGTGGTGTCTGGTAATAATATGCAAGGAAAAAAGAAATCATAATATTTAGCATATGAAAATACAAATACTGAAAGACATATACCTAGCCTTTTGCATTCCAACTAATTTCATGAACAGAATTTTTCAAAATTCTCCCAACACAGTTGTTGTTTTAGCATTTCATTTTATTTTCTTTGTTGATCTTACCTAGGCATGAAGAAATCCATTCTAATAAGTTAAGTGGGTCCATGATTTTAAGATTTTATTTTCAGTGTACAGAACAAATAAACTTGAGGAATACAGAGGCAACATATTAGATTTTCCCCTGTGTGTTATACATAGTCCTTCTGTTTATGTTCAATAGACAAAAATTTAGTGACAGAGCTACACCTGGATGCACAGGGGGCTGAGTAAAGTAGGCTGTACTCAGTTGGTCATGACAAGTACCCATCTCTTACTGCACAGAAGGGGAGAATGGGTTTTAGTGGACAATTATCAGCCCTGTCACAGGCACCCGACATCAGGAATATCCACAGAAATATTTTTTCACTGAAAATAAATTCAATTTGACATTTATTGACAGCATATTATTGCCAAGTACTATTCTAAGTAGCAGTAAAAACATTCTATATTCACAGATAACAGTATAGTGAATTATAATCTTCCAAAACATTCCATAGGAAGCCCAGAAGATTTCTGATTTCCCTGAATTTCAAGATATTGCATGAATTTTTCTCCAACAAGGAATTGCCAGTTTTTAAGAGAATGTTTATGTTTTGAATCCCTCCAGCACTATAATTTTCTTGTGTTCATCATAAATCTGATCCCCCCTTCCCACACACCAAATCTCCTTTCATTAGATCCTTTGGATCTAAGGTCAATAATAAGCAGAATCCTCTACCATTGTTATGTCTTATTTGAACATTTTCTTTCTTTTATTGCTTTCCTGTTTCTCCTCTCTATGTTTCCACTTAAGTGCAGCATGTTGTTTCCCCCCTAGTTCTCATGCTAAGGCCTGTAGATGAGATTTCATTCTGATTGCTTCTCACTGCTGCTTCCAGCTCATGCAGCATCAATGTTCATCAGAAATATTGGGCTATAGGTTTCTTTTTTTTGTGTGTCTTTGATTTTGGTATCAGGGTTATACACGTCTCATAGATGAGTTTGGGAAGATCCCTCCTCCTCAAGATTTTGGAATAGTTTAAGTAGGATTGGTTTGAGTTCTTGGAATGCTTGGTAGAATTCAGCAGGGAAGCTATCAGGTCATGGGCATTTCTTTTGGGAAACTTCTTATTATTGTTTCTATCTTGTTATTTGTTATTCATTTATTAAGGTTTTGAATTTCTTTCTGGTTCACTCTTTGTAGGTTGTATGTGTCCAGGAATTTATTCTTTTTTTCTAGGTTTTCTAATTCATTGGTATATATTTGCCGATAGTGGTCTCTTATGATCCTTTGGATTTTTGGATTTTGCAGTGTCAGTTGCAATATTAGCTGATGAAGACAGAATTTTAAATCAGTAGGAAAGAGTAGAATATTGGCTAATATCTGTGAAGGAAAATTGTTATCCTCACCTGCCATTTTTTTCCTTGGCTGTGGCTCCCTCTGTCTCTGTCTTTCTCTTTTCTTATTTACTTAAAAAATAATTTACCCTGTTTTTCATAACTGTGCAAAAATAATGTTTGTTATATTGTCTACCCTACAATCTTATTTTTATATTATTGCACTTTGTTCCTCTAACAGAAATAAATAATGAATGATTAAGCAAAGCAGGGCATGGGATAAAGTAGAAGATGCTAACTGTGGCTTAGACTGAGAACCAGGGTTACATAATGAATTGGTCAAGTCTGTTGCTGAGTGCTGTTTATTAAATCTGGTAGGAAATAACATGCAAACGCCATACTGTTGGGAAGATTATGAGGAAATGTCTTTCTCTGCTTTATGATAGAGTTTCTGAAAGCACAGGCCCAGAACTCCCCTCCCATAATCTTACCATGAGTGGAGACAGCCTGATGAAAAGTGGAGCCAACACCAAAGGAAGCTGAGCCAACAGACATGCTAAAACTATTGTGTGATATCTGAGAGATCATTGTTTCCTGGAATATAGCAGGGCTTAAAGGCCTACCCAAGTAGAGTAAGATCTCCTCTTAGGGAAATGATAATGAGATGTAATGTCTTCAGTCTCTTACAGAGTTGTTAGGCAGCTCAGTGAATAAATGATCTTCCAGAACTGTGAGTCTTAGATGGACCTGATACCTTCTGAGCGCAGACTCTGTTTGTAGACATTTTTACCTCTAAGAAATTCCTTTAAGTGAAGAGCTCAACAAGGTTGCCTGATGAAAGATACATTTAGTTTACCTTCATCCTATTGAATAATTTGAAACCCCGAAGGATTAATTTGTTGATATAGAGATATTTATAAGCATATATCATGTTTGTCTAGGGTGTCATTCCTTGAGATCATAACCTATGCTGAAGTGACAGCAATGATGCCTTCTTTAGATCAGCCCAGCTTCCAGATTCTTTGAAACTCCAGCCCCTGACTGTGGCTGAGGAAGCGGGGAGGGAAAAGTGTATTCCCGGAGGTATATGGCAAACCGTGGTCAACATCTCCTTCCAACATAGAGTCTTGGTCTCCAAGGATGATGCAATGCTTTAATCATTCAGAATGTTTCTTGCCAAAACCACTTCCGCGCTAACAATCACTGTTGCTATTCCCCAGTGAGAACTTCTTCTAGCTGCAAATGGTTTCTTGGCAACAAGCCCAACAGCTGAATTCTACTGTTGAGCTACCAAAACATGGCCCTTATTAGCAGGTCCCAATTTCCCCAACAAAGTGAAAAATGCTCTAACTTATTACAGCATCCACTTCTGTGGTGTTTCTGTCCCCAGTGCCCTGCTCAGTCAAGAACTGTGTCTGAGGCCTCATGCCTTTTTCTTATCTATGAATTCATGCCAACTCTCTGCCTTTGCACAGATGTCACACAGAGCAGGGTACAGCTACATTCTCACTCAAAACTGTGCATCCCGTGGGATTTTCCATTGTCTGTAAACATGCAACCTGAGGTTACCTTTGTAATGTGTAGATAATTGTTTCTGAAATTTGAATACTTGTTGAAGACTTTTAAATAGAGATGCTCTGAAATTCACCCCAAATCATTGATCATCTTAGATTTCATCATGGAAAGGTTGAAGATCCAAATGCTTCCATCCCTGTCATTTCTGACATCTCTGCCCTTCAGGGATGTGACCTGATAGATTATCATCATGCCTAATCTGTATAATGACACTATTACATATTAGTCATGTAAATCAGATTTATTGTCAATCTATAAATATTCACTCGCAAATATTGGTGAACATTCCAGATGTGACTTGGAAAGACTTTCTCCATATTTGGTTTATTTTTTTGTTCACTTTGGTTTTTTTTTCGGATGTCAAACATTAACTGACATTCTCATAGTATAAATAATTATAATAGTAACTTCTTGTGCAAAAGTGAACACAGACATGACAACCACAGCTGCAACTGAAAGTAAATCACTTCAGTAACTATCATGAATAGTGTTACAAAACTAATTGAAATTGTGCAAGTTTTTCCTTCCTTTTCTTTTCTAAAACATATTACCTCATTGCTAATGAGTGAAACCTTTTCTTATCTTCTTGTCTCAAACAAATGTAATAGTGAAAGGGAAGCTTAGCATAACTAGCTCCATTTTGCTTCTGATCTCAGGTTAAAAGCTTCTGCTTAGCTCTACACATAGGCTAAAGGAAAGGTGGCAACTCTCCTTTTCCCAAAAGTAACACCCAGGGTGGTAAAGAAAGCATCATATGAGTAACAATGCTATGCTAAAGAGAGGTATCCTGACATTCTTCCTCCAAAGCTTACTGACCAAAAGCAAGTGAGTTTCACCACCTCCTCAGACCCTCACTGATGCACAGGAGTCTGCAGTTCCCCATTACCACTCACGACCTAACCCACCTCATCCCCTGTCCTTAAAGTAAAAAGGAGAGTAAAGTTCATACTAACTTAAGGTGGTTCTTGGTTCATTAGTCTACCATCTTCTTGGTTTGCTGGCTCTCTGAATAAAAGTCACTTTCCTTTGCCCAACACCTTGCTCTCTCAAAGTATTGGCTGTTCTGTGGTGAGTGGTATGAGCTTGGACTCAGTTACACTAAGTAATAAACTAATTTGATAGAGCAAATAGTTCTGTAATGTTTGTGTGTGTGTGTGTGTGTGTGTCCAGACACATGTACACATTCTTAAGGCATATGAATATTATATTTTAATAATGTTTTACTTCTTGATTGGTGTGGAATTTGTAAAGGAGATGGCTGATAGAAGGGATCTGGATGAATTTCTCCAGTGAAACTTTGAAAAAACGTTTCCCGGATAGGGCAGGAAACAGAAAGAAGACAAAGAAAAGATAAGAAGAAAGATACTGGGTCATGTTAAAACTGCAGTCCTGGAGGGATGGAAAAAAAGCTCTTCATCTCTGGGGATAGTGGATTCTCTAGGTAACAGTTCTGATGCCCACAAACATTTTCAAAATGATCTCTGTGGATTACATCCTAGGAGGGAGGTCCACAACCAAAATTTATCTAGGTTTCTCAGCTACTAAAATAACTAATAACTGTTAAAATTTCTATTTTTTGCTGTGTAGCATTAGAGACAGGTCCTGACACACCTGAATATTTAGAGAAACCATTGTAATCTCAGTGGTGTATGGTTAGGTTAACTCATCCTGATGATGTCTGAAATCAACTCCGTGGGGCACACTGTATGGTGGCCCAGGCCTCTGGGAATTTGAGATCAAAGCCTCCTCCATTAGTTTATGGAAAGCCATAATAACATGTCTGTCATATTGCAGTGGAAATTGGTTGGACACTTCTGCTCCAACTCTAGCTGGCAAAGCCAAGTGGTTGCCTGGATGCAAATTTGATATATCACTTTAGTTATTAATAATTTATTTTTCCTTGCATTTTTCTTCTTAATCTTTGCATTATTTAGTATGCACAATTTTTAAAAATATGATTATCATATATAATGCTTTACATTCTTTAGGAAATTTCTTCCTTTTGATATTTGGACATGGCAGAGTGAACATTCTGTTTTTTAATCCAACACTATCTAATGTGAAGAATATATCAAGAGTGCTTTTTCTTTAAGAATCAATGCCCTAAGTGCAATAAATATTTAAAAATGAAATACAGATATTACAAGTTAATTTTATTAACATTATAAATGCCTAATTGCCATAATTAAATCTTTATATAAAGATTAGAATTCTAATGTGTGCTAGCCACTACTATCCTTCTTTATTTAAAATTATTTAAATACCTTTAAAACATTTCTTAGCTCAAAACTTTTATAACATTGCTTCCAATTTTTCAGGTAGTCAACACACTCTGCCAACGAACCTGTGTGTAGTGAATGCCCACAGACCTGACACCCTCTTCCAACCCCAAGCTAGGCCTGCTCAGCCACTATTGCCACTGCTGTTGGGGAACCTGGGCAGACAAAACGCAGATGGCCTCCTGCCTCTGTGAATAGGAAACCACACTGTCCCCACTTGATGTTTCGGCAGTGGCTAGGAGACCGGCCCACCCATCCAACATGATTATACCCAGCACATGCTTGGACTGTGACAATAACAGGGGTGTGCGGAGATTCAGAGGATTGTCACTGTCACAGACTCACAGTGTGTCCACCCCCTCCTGCCGGGTCAATCTTCCAGAGCAAAACTCAAGCATGTCTTTAAGTGACCTCTCCCTGGGTAAGATCAACGGGATTGATGAGAAAGTCAAAAATAACACAAATAAATCAAAAGCATAATTAGAGACATGAATGAAAAATTCATTAAAGATACAGATAATCTGAAAAAATACATTACAGAATCCCTGGATATGAAAGATTCCCTTAGGGAATTTTAATATACAGTGGAAAGTTTTAAAACAGACTAGAACAAGCAAAAGAAAGAATTTCAGATCTTGAAGACAAGATTTTCAAATCAACTAAGTCAGTCAAAAATGAAGAAAACAAGAATCAAGAAGTATGAACAATCTCTCCAAAAATATGGGATTATGTAAGGCAAACAAATATATGACTCAAAGGGATCCCTGAGAGAGAAAAACAAAAAGCAAAGAACATGTAAAATTTGTTTGATGGAATAATGGAGGAAAATTTGTATGGTATTGATAGTTATTTAGACATTCAGACACAAAAAGATCATCGAACACAAGGAAGATTCATTTCAAATAGGGCATTGCCAAGGTACATAGTCATCAGTCTGGCCAAAGTCAAACTGAATAAAATCAGAGTGCCTGAAGGTATAAAAAACAAGAGCCAACTATATGTTATCTGCAGGAAACGTGTTTCACCTACAAAGGCACACATAGACTGAAAATAAAGGAATGGAAAAAAATATTGCATGCAAATGGAAATCAAAAAAGAACAGGAGTAGCTATCCTTCTCTCAGATAAAATAGATATCAATACATAAACTGTAAAAAGAGACAAAAAGTCATTATATAATGATAAAGGGGTCAATTCAGCAAGAGCATATAACAATTCTAAATATATATATGCCCAACACTGGAGTATCAGAGCTAAAGAAAGGTATACCCTGAAACAATGATCATTGGAGATCTCAACAGTCCACTTTAAGCCTAGCACAGACCATCCAGGCAGAAAATAAAAATGAAACATTGGACTAAACCTGCACTATAGACCAAATGGATCTAATATGCATTTACAGAACATTTTATCCAACAGCTACAGAATTCACATTGTTCTCTTCAGCTCATGGATCACTTTGAAGGACAGATCATATGTTAGACCACAAAACCAGTCTCACAAAATTTCAAAAATTTGAAATCATACCAAGCATTTTTCCTGACCAGAATAGAATAAAAGTAGAAATTAATAACAAGAGGAACATGGGAAAATATTCAAACACATGGAAATTAAACAATATGGTCCTGAATCACCAGTGGGTGAATAAAGAGATTAAGAAGGAAATTTTAAAATTTCTTTAAAGGAAATGAAAACACAACATATGGGATACAGTAAAAGCAATATTGAGAGGAAAGTTTACAACAATAAGTGCCTACACTAAAAATGTAGAAAAGCTCCAAATAAAGAAATTAATGATGCATCTCAAAGAACTAGAAAAACAAGAGCAAACCAAACCCAAAATTAATAGAGGGAAAAGAAAATAATGAAGGTCAGAGCAGAAATAAATGAAATCAAAAGAAAAATATACAAAAAAGATAAACGAAACATAAAGTTGGGTTTTTGAAAATATAAACAAAACAGACATTCCTTTAGATAGACTAAGAAAAGAAGAGAGAATACCCAAATAAATAAAGTAAGAGATGAAAAAGGGAATATTCATTCATCCTTTTTATGGCTGAGTAGTACTCTATGGTATACATATACTACATTTTATCAATCCACTCATGAATTGATGGGAGAGTATTCTCCTAAGTGAAATATTGCAATAATGGAAAAACAAACACTAGATGTACTCACTATTAAATTGGAACAACAAACTGATGAGCATTAAAATGCACAGAGGAAAGTAAAACTCAGTTAGAAGCAGCCAGGTGGGAGAGGGGAGTAGGCGAGGGAAACAAACCAACATAATGGATACTATGAACACTATTTGGGTGACAAGCACACCTATAATCAGGACTCATGCATTACAAAAATCACCCATATAATAAAAGTCATCTGTACTCCTGTCATATTTTTAAATAAAAATATTATTTAAACAAAAAGAAAAAGAAAAAGGAGATATTATAATGATTCCACAGAACTCCAAAGGATCATTACAGACTACTATGAGCAACTATATTCCAATAAATTGGAAAACATAGAATAAATGGATAAATTCCAAGACACACAACACCAAAGAAAATCTAGGAAACCTAAATAAACCAGTAAAAATAACAAATTACAAGCAGTAATAAAAGTCTCCCATCAAAGATATACAAGGTATATCCAATAAAGATTTTGTCCATGATGATTTTGGCCTTTTTACTCTTGACCTTCATTTTATAAAAACGATTTTCATATTTTATTTTCCATGAGAAACCATGACTACTCTGTTCCATACTTTCCTCATGGCATTTTTTACCTCCTTATTCCTAAAAGTATAAATCAAAGGATTGAACAAGGGAGCTAGGATGGTGTAAAATATTGCTACCATTTTGTCAGAGGATAAAGCAGATGGAGGTCGTACGTATACACATATGCATGGGACAAAGAATAAAACCACAACAGCAATGTGAGATCCACACGTAGACAGAGCTTTTCTCCGCCCTTCGGAACTATGAGTTCTCAGAGAGAGCAAGATGACACCATAGGAGACAAGCAACAAGGAGAAGATTATGATGCAGAAAAACCCACTGTTGACGACCACAAAAAAGCCAAGGACGTGAGTGTCAGTGCAGGCAAGCTCCAGTAATGGATACAAGTCACACAAGAAGTGATCAATGATGTTGGGACCACAGAAGGGCAACTTGAAAGTAAAGAGTATTTGTATCATGGAATGCAAGAAGCCCCCTGTCCAGGCTACCCCAATCAGAATGCCACAGACCCTGCGGTTCATGATGGAAGAGTAATGCAAAGGCTTGCAAATGGCCACATACCGATCATAGGCCATGGCTGTGAGGACAATCACCTCTGCCCCACTGAAGAAGTGATCAGCAAAAAGCTGTATCATGCAGCCTTCAAAGGAGATGGTTTTCCTCTCATAGAGGGAGTCCACAATCATTTTTGGCATGAAAAAGGAGGAGAAGCATGCATCTAGGAAGGACAGGAAAGCCAAGAAGAAGTACATGGGGGATCCCAGTAGTGCAGGGCTTCTGAGGATTGTTACTACAATTAACATGTTTATCCCGATTATTGCAATATAGACAAACAAAAATATAACAAATAATATTTTCTCAACTTTTGGATTCTGTGAAAGCCCCAGGAGGACAAATTCAGTAACAAAGCTTTGGTTGTGCATAATTTCCAAGGAAAAGGTGAAATCTCCAACAGTGGTGATCATGTAGAATCTGCATTCATGATAATGAAAAATATGTTTCATTTCAAGTTGTATATTGTAGTCATCAACAAGTTGGAGCATCCACATACAAAATTATCTTAGTGACTGGTGTCATCTCTGAGAACACAAAACTCGAAATTGTTGAAGGTAGTAGTGAAAGGTCAGGCAGAATTGAGGTGGAGTTAAATTACTGAATGCCTTAAGAGAGCCATATTTTCAATATTGGGGAAGGAAAGCATGCACATGTGGTGGAGAAAAGAAATAGTTTTCATCTCAAGTGCCAGCTTTTATCATTTACTGGTGGCTTCCTGGAGTGAATTGTTGAGAAGCATTCTGAAGCCATGTCTGAATTATGAGAAAAGGAGGTCTGTACTTCATTAGTGAAACCTGCCACTGGCATGGAATGGGAGCAGGGGTGACCAGCATGACATTCTAACCTGGAGACTGCCTCACCTACAAATAGAAGAAGAAATGCAGTTTAAAAGCCCTTTCAAAATCATGGCTACTCCTCAAATATTTATTGGAAACTCTGAACTGTATTGGCCCTTTAAATGAATTAATTCATTCTTCATAGAAGAGAATTATCCATGGAAAATGCCTCACTGTAAACTTAATACATAAGAAGTATGCACTCAATGTTGAGTTTATTTTCAATCTTTCATTCTATTATTATTTTTATTTATTTACTTATTTATTTTTTTATTTCAGCGTATTATGGGGTATAAATTTTAAGGTTTCAAATAATGCCCTTCCCCCCCGCCCCACAAGTCTGAGCTTCAAGGGTGACCACCCCCAGACAGTGCACATCTTACTCATTATGTATGTATATGCCTACCACCCCTCCCACCCACCCAATACTCAATACCCAATTAATGTAGTTCCTATGTGTCCACTTAGGTGCTGTTCAGTTAATACCAATTTGCTGGTGAGTATATGTGGTGCTTGTTTTTCCATTCTTGGGATACTTCACATAGTAGAATGGATCCCAGCTCTACACAGGAAATATAAGATGTGCTATATCACCGTTGCTTCTTAGAGCTGAATAGTACTCCATGGTACAGCAGAAACAAAAATAAATAAATGGGACATGATCAAACTAAAAAGCTTCTGCACAGCCAAAGAAATAGTCATGAATGTAAACAGACAACCTATAGAATCGGAGAAAATTTTCACATCCTATACATCTGATAACTAGAATCTACTTAGAACTCACAAAAATCAGCAAGAAAAAATCAAACAACCCTATCAAAGAGTGGGCAAAGGAATTATGGCTAAGAAACATATGATAAAATGCTCAACATCTCTAATCATCAGGGAAATGCAAATCAAAACTAGAATGAGATATCACTTATATCCAGTAAGAATGGCCTTTATCAAAACAATCCCAAAACAACAGATGTTGGCATGGATGCGGAGAGATAGGAACACTCCTACACTGCTGGTGGGACTGCAAACTAGTTCAACCTCTATGGAAAGCAATATGGAGATACCTTAAAGTGATACAAGTGGATCTACCATTTGATCCAGCAATCCCATTACTGGGAATCTACCCAAAAGATCAAATGACACTCTACATAAAAGATACCTGCTCTCGAATGTTTATAGCAGCATAATTCACAATTGCAGAGCTGTGGAAACAACCCAAGTGCCCATCAGTCTTTCATTTTAAATGAGAACAGAAGTTTATAAAAATAATAATGCCTATATCAGAGTGTTGTCAAGGTCACTAAGTGAAATAGGTTAGGCCCCACTACCTGGAACACAGTCTGTGATAGTCCTATTGTCCCTGTTTAATTGGTGGGAAACTCATGCTTAAAGAGGCTAAGTTCAAGCAAACAACAGATGCTTGATCTGGGGTTTGAATACAGAACCTCTGGCTCCAGCACCCACTGGATCTATAGGGAGAGGAGTGGTATTTTCTTTTTTCAACAATAACTTCAGAGTAGGGTTGACCTTTCTACAAACACTTGCAGATACAAATTGGTAGCCACCCCATAGGCAACGAATAGAAACAACAAGTTGCATATAAGACAGATTCTTGAGGCTTTATTAATTATTTGTCAATTATTTATACAATGCGGTCAGGTCTGATCCAGTATAACTAGTAAGGATATACAAATTTCAAATGCATTTGACATTATCCAAAGCAGTGAGGTGTGTATATATTAATAGCTCACCTGCTCATCTCCCAGGATTATAATGAGGGTCAAGTTTGAAAATGTGAAAATGTTGCTTATGATAAAGTTCCCTTATCAATTGTACTTACTATTAACTCACTTAAAAAGCCATCCTCATTACCCACAGAAAGTTTTAGAATGAGTCATCCGGATACTTATCCAATGTTTGACTTTATTTTCCACATGTAGACACAGCTTCACAGGATGATTGGATCCTCATCTACATGTGTAACTGAAATGTATCAGTTAAATAGCACATATGTAAGTCTGCACGTGTTAATATTTGTATATGTAAACATATATATTTTTGCTGAAAAATAAGTGCATGAAAACACAGGAATTATTGTGGAGCTTACAAATAAGGTAATTCTTATGAATGCCACATAGAGTTAACAGAAACAATCAATAATTAATAAAACTAACAAATACATGATTGTATATGTTAATATCTGTCCTTTAAAACAGCCATTTCCATTATATCTCTAGATCATTCTAGCCAGTGTCAGCATGATGAGCCCCATATCCTGTTATAAGTTATTGCCAAGAAAACAAGAGTTCAACCAAACCCAGTAAGGTTTTGGATCAGTCAATATTCACTTATTACAAAGCAAAAAATATTGATACATGAACCGGCAGTGCTCAGCTTAGCCTAGGACCAAAGCAGGAATGACAATGAAGTGAAATGAGTAAGACCATTACCTCCAGACCCATGTAGACCTCGGTTCAAATCCAAGATCTTCTATTGGGGTGGGACATGTTAGTGAAAATTCTTCAAATTTCCAAAGCCTCAGCTGCCACTTCTGTAAATGGGTACAAGAAGAATGTCTACAGATAGGGTTCTTGTGAGAATCAGATAAGGCAACACACACAAAAACATTGATGTAGTAACAAGCCCAGAAGGTCATGATGAGTATTGAGAACAAGCGCCCAGAGTCATTGACACAGAGAAGAAATGGTAACATCTTCACTCCTAATTTCTGCTTTGCCATGACCAACATAGTTTTTACAAATCCGGTTATTAATTTTCATGTGTAAAACATTTTGTATGATAGGTCTCAGTACACAGGTGGCATTTTTTAAACGTACAACACTTTTAAACATCCTTCATAATTCTTGAATAAATGACTGTGGCTCACAGACCCACCACCATCCACTCCTGTTGAGATAGCTTCATTGCACAAATAAAACCTAATTGGGTGGAAATGAACAGAAGGCTCTATATTAATTGGAAAATTACTCAACTATTAAATGTTCCACTTCCTTTATCCTGGGTGTTCTAAGGGTAATACTATTTTAGAACTAGGATATACTTTATATATAAACAAACCCACCCCTTCTTCTTTCAGGCAAAGGTATTTCAAAAGTTAGTGTTAAAACTTTGACAATGGGGAGTATAGTGTCCTCACAGTTTGTGATCACAAGAGTTATGATTTTAAATCATTTGAAAGATAACTGTCCTAAATAAAATGTATTGTCCCAGTTTGAATCCTAGAACAGAAAAAGGACAATAGTAGACAAATTAGTGAAATGTGAATAAAATCTTATGTATCATTAAGAGTCATATGTCAATGTTCATTTAGTAGTCTTGACAAATGTACCCATGATAATGTAAGTTGATAAGAGTAAAGGAAACAGTACTGTTAAGATGTTATACTCTCTTAGTAACTTTTCTGTTAATTTAAAATTATTCCAAATGAAAAGTTCATTAAAAAGAAAAAATTTTTCAATTTGTGCTAGCAAAACTCAAGCAATTCCAGCTTCATCATGTACTAGCCACGTGTCATTGAACAAATCACTGTGTCTCAGCCGCCTCTGCTATAAAAGAGATAGTAACACTTGTTGAATCTGCCTGACCCATGAAAGTAAAATAAACAGTTATTATTAATTTATTTTGCAAAGTAGAAATCAAATATTGACGTCACCATTAGTTTTAAGCATTTACCTATGGAGAGAAAGAGAGCTAGAAAATTGAATCTGTCTTACGAATATAACATGTGTTTTTAAAATCATGTTAATTTTTAATTATACCCATTCTAAAATTGCAATGAAACTGCTTCATCCATGTAATCCTTTTAGAAAACATATTAGGAAATAATTTCAGAATTATGAATATGTGTACTACTACTAACCCCAATTGTAAACATTTATTCTGAAGCTGAAATGAGATGGGGAAGTTTTATAACGATAGATGCTGCCGTGTCATTTATAATAGTGAACATTGAGAAATATCTATAATATTCAGTGATAGGAAAAAGTTATGTAAATCAGGCTATTAAAATTTAATAACACATAGTGCTATATATATTAAACACTAAAATATGAGGACATACGAGAAGCATTTTTATTTATGAGTGAGAAAAACACTAATTATTGTAATGATTCTGCTCATTTGTATAGATATTTTAAATATAATCTTATAATCTGGAAGGAATCATAGAAATTATAGTGACTTTTTATTTGCAATGTTTATATCATTATTATTAGAATATTTAAAATTAAACATCAAGTTTAAAAACCACAATACCATCTTTTTTATCATCTAAACAGTTCAGACAAAATCGGCGTGGTTTGGGCATAATTCTTTTGCATAGACGGAACTAACATGCTAACATTACACAGACTCTTACATTAAAATTGTAAGTTCTTGTATACTTTCCACAAACAGCCATACCATGGGGCCAGCCCTCCGTGTCCTCTAGGCACTCACCTTGATATCAGCGTTAAATTCACATTCTCCTCTAGGTAGCAGCTTATTCTGTCCATATTTCTCCTGGTCTTTCCTGATGGCCACACCCTTAATATTCAGGAGCTGCACCTCAGATTGCTCAGGACCCCCTCGCAGCATCTCTTGGAACTGTTACCTTGAGAAGTTGACCTCCTCATTCCCCACTGTCCACATTACCTACTATTTCCTTCCCATCTGTTTTTGCAATAAAAGCAATCATAGCATAATTTATTCTGAAAATAATAGAATTCTTGTTTCAAGGTTGAAATATATATGACACTCAGAACTATAAGAGGAAGTAGTAGCAAGATTCTCACTACAAGAGTTTTTTTTTTTTTTTTTGAGAGAGAGAGTCTCACTATTTCATCCTAGAGTGCAGTGGCATCCTCTTGCCTCACTGCAACCTCAAACTCTTGGACTGAAGCCACCCTCTTGCCTCAGCCTCCTGGGCAGCTGCGAGTACTGGTGTGTGCCACAATAACAGGCTAATTTTTCTATTTTTAGTAGAGACAGGGCCTCACTCCAGCTCAGGCTGGTCTCCATCTCCTGAGCTTAAGCAATCCTCCTGCTTCGGCCTCCCAGAGTGCTAGGATTACAACCGTGAATTATCGTGCCCAGCCGGTAATGTTTTGTAGTTATGTTTCAAGTAGGAAATTCTAGATGCATTAAATGTACATATGTGGGCACATCAGTCACATTTGCATACATTTTTCCAAATATCATTATTACAATGAAAAAAAATAAATTAAAATCCTCTTTGTAATTCACCTCCCTGTTAGTTTCTTCTATCCACCATATGTTTGATCCACGATTATTATTCAGCAATAAAAAATTTAGTCCTTGCCTGTCTAGCAAAGCACATTCCTTGCCCTGGAAACCTGAGATGGTCTGTTCAAATGTCAGAATTTTGGATCCTTTTCTCTCCTCTATATATTTCTCTGCTGGTTTCCCTAAATGTCTCAACCTTTTTACTCTTAGTATTTCTGGAATTTGAAAAACAAATGAACGAAGAAAGAAACAAACAGACAGGCCAAAAAAAAACCCCTTTCTCTGTTCCTGCTGGTATCTTTTCTGATCAATGCCTGAACCTTCTTTTTTTCTGTTGTCTTAGTGATTCAGCTTATTTTAGGGGTGAGTCAAAGCCAGGACAATAAGCACTAAAGCTATTTAAATTTTCCTGAACAATCTGAGACAAGAACCGAATGCTATTTGTGACATCAAATGTTCTTAAGAAAATAAAGTGGATATAGTTAATATTAGAAGACCCTGGCCGGGCACGGTGGAACAGGCCTGTGAATCCTAGCACTCTGGGAGGCCGAGGTGGGAGGATCGCCGAAGGTAAGGAGTTCGAAACCAGCATGAACAACAGCGAGACCCCGTCTCTACTAAAAATAGAAAGAAATTAATTAGTCAACTAAAAATATATAGAAAAAATTAGCCGAGCATGGTGGTGCATGCCTGTACTAGTACTAGTACATCCTAGTACTCTGGGAGGCTTAGGCAGGAGGATTGCTCAAGGTCAGGAGTTCAAGACCAGCCTGAACAAGAGTGAGACCCTGTTTCTATTAAAAGTAGAAAGAGATTAACTGAACAACTAAAAACATATAGAAAAAATTAGCCGGGCATGGTGGCACATGCCTGTCGTCCCAGCTAACAGGGAGGATGAGGCAGAAGGATCGCTTGAGCCTCAGAGTTTGAGGTTGCTGTCAGCAAGGCTGACTCCATGGCACTCTAGCCGGGGCAACAGAGTCAGACTCTGTCTCAAAAAAAACAAAAAAAACAATCAGAAGACTCCATTCTGTGAAGTGAGGCAGCTTTCTTACCCATAATGTCCTTCCCTGTGCCATTTGTTAGGGTGTCATTGCGGAAACAGTAAGTGCTTTATGCTACATCAATAATCCTGTATATGTTACAGCCAACCCTGAATTTACCGTATTATGTCAGTGTTCTTTATTTAGCCTTTCAACCACAGAAATATCTGCTTTTTAATCTAAAACATCAGGATGGGGAGAGCATCAGAGCATACATGATAAATGAGACTATTTTTGAAAGAATAAATAAGAAGCTATTAGAGAACAAGGACAAAAATATTCACTTGTTGGTTTTCTAAGTTATTTGGATTTAACTTGCATATGAAAGGCTGAAGATAGGTCTAATTTCATTAGACTTGAATTAATAAGGTGTGCATACAAACTCTCCCAAAAAGAAACGCCAATTTGCATTCTAACAGCTGTTGTTTATTCGACACTTATTATGTATCAAAAGTAGTTCTATGGACTCCACATGTATTATTTTATTTGTTTCCACATATTTTCAGCTTAGTAATATAATTAATATTATCCTCATTAATTATGAGGAGTCTAAGAGCCAGAAAGTTTATATAACTAGCCCAAGTATACACAGTTTTAAGTGATAGGCTCATGCATTGCATTAAACTTTATAGCAAAACCACAACACCCACACTTTGAACCGTTGCATCACATCTTGAAATCCTCTCTGAAAATGGAAACATGGGAATTATAAATCTCACCATTTTTCAGTTCCTTGCAAATTCCTGTGATGGTAATCCCTTGTTATTTAGCAGAAAAGTCGATTTGGTGGCTGGCCAAAACAGGAAGGTTGTTTCCAACCCTTCCTTGTACATCTAAGAGAGAGAGAAAAGTACCTCTGGCAAACAGGTAGAGAATGTCGCCTAGGGCTTATCAAGTGCTGTATTTAACATAGTCTCAGGAAATAAATAAGTAAAATGGTAATAGCTTCCTCCTTGGTTTCCTACCAGAATTTAAAGAAATTTCTCTGAGGGGTCATGAACCTATACAATTGCTTCTCAACTCCCCAAGGATTTGGGAATTTCCCAACAGTATGATTTTCCAAAACACAGTTTTATTGTATGTGCTTTGACTTGCTCAAGACTTTGTAAAACTTTTATGTTCCTGATCAATTAGAGGGTATTTTTTCTTTTTTCTTTTTCAACTTCTGGTTTCTATTAGAAGATGTTTTCATTTTCTTTCATGTTCAGGAATAGAGTACTGTATATACTGCGATGGACTCACAGATTTAGTGCAAACTCCTGTGTACTTTAAGTAAAAGAGCTGAGTTATGGAACAAGACACCATCAATCCATAAGGACAACGTACATTGTTTGGGGACTAGAGTAACAATGAGTGATTATTAAAGAATAACATTTTGTGTGTAAGTATGTAAAGATTCATAGATTAATCAAAATGTTATTTTTTTCTATCAGAAACTGACCTTGATGTTCCATGTCTTTAAAAACTAAAAAACAGAATTCTTAGAGTAAAGGAATTTTCTCTTTTCATATTATTTGAAAAGAAGTTAGGGCAAGCCTGCTTACTCTAAGAAAGCATAGCATTAAGATTGTAGCCTGAGGGACAACTTGAACTTAGCTCATGTCCCTTCAGAGAGGGATGACACCAAACAATTTGTTGCTTTATCTATTCTTTAAACATTTTATCCTGCTTACTTATATGTTTATTCACACCTCACAGAAAAATACAGAACTGATGTCATTTATCAGAAAACTCATGGCCCAGAAGCACCATCACTTAAACTGTTAGTGGAATTAAGAAAGAAGTGTTATTTTTTTAATTGAGATTTTATGTGTGTGTCCTGGTGCAGAGGAATCACCTGATATGGACCACCGTCCTAGTCAGGGTCATATTTTATAAATATCACTCAGCAACAGACTTGACCAATTCATTCTGAAATTCTGGTTCTCACTCTAAGCCATAGTTAACATCTTCCATTTCATTCCATTTCCTGCTTTGCTTAAACCTTTCTTATTTGTTTTGTTAGAGGCACAGAATGGAATAAGATAAAAATATGATTAGATATCATTTAAAAATAAAAAAAATTAATATCCTATCAAATAAAAATATGATTATAAATATGGAGTAAGGTAGATAATATTAGAAGCATTAATTTGGACAGTTAAAAAAATAGGGTAAGTTGTTTTTATATTTTAAAGCAGAAAGAGAAGGACAGTGACAGAGGGAGCCACAGCCAAGGAGAAGAAATGGCAGATGTGGGATAGCCATTTTACTTTCCAGAGTTTACCCATTATTCTAGTCTTTCCTACTGATTTCAAATTGTCTTATCAGTTGATATTACAACTGATACTGTAAAATCCAAAAATGCAAAGGATCATTAGAGACTACTTTGAACCACTATGGCAATAAATTACAAAAGCTACCACAAATGAATAAATTCATAGACACATACCACCTACCCAGAGTTGACCAGAAAGAAATTCAAAACCTGACTGCACCAATAACAACTAACAAGATAGAGACAGTAATAAAAAGTCTCCCAAAAGAAGTGCCCAGAACCCTAGGGCTTCACTGCTCAATTCTACCAAGCATTCCATGAAGAACTAATAGAAATCCTACTCAAAGTGTTCAAAAATATTGAGGAGGA
>VBSM01000256.1:441731-457638 GCA_008086735.1 Cheirogaleus medius
GTGAACTGGGAAGGGTCCCTCACTAGAGACAGAGTCTGCTGTCACATTGACATTGGACTTCCCAGCATCCAGAACTCTAAGAAATTAACATCTGTTGTTTATAAGATAACCGGGTTCTGGTATTTTGTTATAACATTCCAAAATGGGCTAAAGAATATCTGGTTCTTACCAAAGAATTTTGAGAGGTTTTCTAGTAGATTTTCTCTGAATACTTCAGCTTTTATTGAAGTTTGATTGTCTATTAATGTATCTCTAGTGAGGCAGGATTAAGCACATATTTCCAGAGTAGAATTTTCTGGGAGTGTCCTCTCTAATTCTCAGGATGGCAAGAAAACAACTTTGATTCTCTGAGTGTCCAGAGTCCTTTGGATTACCTCTTATGATCACATTCATAAGGGATTAACTAAAATAAAATCTAGAAAAGAATTGGTATAAACAGATAAATCCATTGTACCATTAGTGAGTACATTTCTTCCTGAAGGAAAACTTGTATAGGAAAGTAAGTTACTATGCAATGACAGCCAGATATGGATAGAATCCAAGTAAGGGCCATCATAGATTGTTTAAAATGGTTATGAGCTTTAAGCCATCAGGTCTAGTGCAATCTTGTCAGAACAAATATATACATATATACATATATATTTGCACATACAAATATACACACATGCACAGACATGCACAGATACATATCTGCACGCATGTCTTGATTATTTACTGACAAGAATAATTGTTCTTTTCAATACATGCAACAAAACTAAATGGTTAAGGAAATAGGCATTAGAATCTTCGTATATTATTTATCAGCTGATATCATAAATTGCTACACCATAATTTTTTCATGCCATTTTTCACTTCTGCCAGTGAGGCTGGCCATAAGAAGATCAGCTGCTTCTCCTCTGGAAAAACTGGGTCCCTTAGGTAGTAGTCAACACAAAAGATAAGAAATTAATAGGAAATACAGAGAATAAAGGAATATACAGAGACTAAGGTATAGTTTTATAGGTTTATATAAAGAAATTAGGATAAAGCAAGGGTACTCAGAAGTCTCTTCTATACCTCCATCAATAGAAGAGCCTTGAGGTTACATTCACCTAGGGTTTTATAATCACAGATATCAATTATCAGTTGCCAGTGTAACAGATTTATATAGGAACTGGTAGTGTGGTTGCTATGGGTAACAGATTTGCATATCAACAGGTAGTTGTTTTGTTTTAAAAGTTTTTTCAAAGGGCTTCTAACAATGTCTAATCTATTCTATCTATGTGAACAAACAGTTTCAAAATCTTTCAAGGACTAACTTCTAACTTCTAAGAGATAGCTATCAATTAACAGAGGAGTAACAAAGGATATAGGGGCTCTATATTTCTTTTATCTAGTTATTGTGGATTGGAGACAGACAGTCAGGAGAAAGCAGGAAGCCAAACTCTACATTCTAAATTGCTCTTAACCACAGGGTTGCCTCTCTGGGATAGGGCACTAATTGTTCTGCCCCCCATCCTGTGAGCCATGCATATACCTGTCTTCTTTTTCAAGATCAGGGAGGCATCACAGACCTGAGATAAGGAGAAGCCTCCTGTAATGCATTTGTGCCAGCAGGCAGACTTTGATATGCAAACTAAGAAGTTAACATATTCCTTCAGGGCAAAATCCTGCAAATTCCTGTTTCTGTCTTTAGTATAGTAATATTGGGCAATACAATAAAATAATGATCTTATGAGCTACATCTCATTAATTCCTCAATCATCTTCTCTCTACATCTGCCTTCCTCAGTGTATAGATCAGAGGGATGAGTAAGGGTGTGCCAATCGTGTAAAACACAGCCACCATCTTGTCTATTGGAAAAGTCGTTGGTGGGTATGTGTATACAAATATAAATGGACCAAAAAATAGGACAACCAAGATAAAGTGGGAAATGCATGTGGAAAGTGCTTTTTGCCTTCCTTCTGCACTGTGGTTTCTCAAGAGTATAAGATGACGATATAGGAGATCAGTAGTATTATGAAACTCATCATGCATATGGCTCCACTATTAGGCACAATGAGCAAATTTTTCACATAAGTGTCCTTGCAGGCAAGTTTCAACAGGGCTACAAATCACGGAAATAGTGATCAATCACATTTGGGCCACAGAAGGGCAATCTCAAAACCAAGAAAATCTGTGCTGAAGATGATTACAAGACCCTCTCCAGGCCATAATCACCAATATACCACAGACACACCAGCTCATCATGGTTGTGTATCTCAGGAGCTTAGAAATAGCTGTATAGTGATCAAAGGCCATGAGGATGAGCACAAAGATCTTCATGCATCCAGAGAAATGGGCTGGAAAGACCTAGTCATGTACTCATTGTAGGAAGTGGTCTTCTTTTGAGAAAGGGCATCCATTATCAACCTTGGGACTGTAATTGTAGAGAAGCAAGCATTAGCTTGAATCAGATGGAATAGGAAAAAGTACCTCATAGAGCTTGAACCCATCCTCTGAAGTCAGGTATCACAAAAATGGAAAAATAAGCACCACATGTATTCGTCATCAAACTGGTAGTAACTGATCAACACTAAGGTGCTCATATATTAGTAATATTCACTGGGTCTTGGGGGTAGGGGGTGGGTAAACTCACAACTAATGCATGCAGTGAGCACTGCATGGGGGAAGGGTGCTCCTCTAATCCTGGCTTGGGTGAGGCAAAGTTATAACTTGTAACCAAAATATTTGTACCCCCATAATATGCTGAAATAAAAAATAAAAAGAAAAAATTAAAAAAAAGAAAAAGTACCAGGGACTCCCAAGAGTCTGGCCTGTTTTAATAGTCACCACAATGAGAAAGTCCCCTAAAAGAGTTGCAATGTATCACCACTGTGGCTAATACTAGTTTTTTTAATAGTGATTAGAAGCTAGGAATGACAGTGCCAAATATCTTAAGTAAATATACAAAAATGTATAAAAGTGCATAATATCTTGAACATATGGGACCCAGGATGAGAGGAAAAGAGAAAGAAAATCAGACTTGCTTGTCAAAAGGGTTTAGATCCAAAAATAGGAAAATCAGATCAGCGAGGGCACTTAGAATGAGAGAAAGGAAACCATGTTTTAATGGAAATAAGAGGGAAAGGGCAGTATCAGGCAAATAGAAGATCCATATGAAACCTCTAGTTGGTCAGACTCCACAGTCATCCTAGAAAAGCTTGAAATAGTAGGTTGTCCTCCCTTCTAAATGCCATGAAAACCAGATAATGAAGTTTTTTTTTTTTTTATTTCAGCATATTATGGGGGTACAAATATTACGGTTATGTATATTGCCCACTCCCCCCTCCCCCCTCGAGGCAGAGCCTCAAGCATGACCATACCCCATACGTTGCACATCTTGCTCATTATGCTAAGGGACACCTCCCAGGACAGTGACCAACTGCTCCCTCAAGCATGCCTTCAGAGTCACATTCAAGGGTAGACTACTGAAAGTTACCAAAAGCTTTCTAGTTTTGGGCAAATCTTTTTAATGGCCCAGATAAAGATTCAAATAGATATTAATAGCAATAAAATTGAATTCTAAATCCATGATTTGCATTTCTATTACTTTAGGCAAGTCTCTTAACTTCTCTTAATATCCCATTCTGGAAAATATTACCATTAAATATAATATTTAAAAAACACACAGATTGTTAATAATAATCAATAATTATTAATAATATTAATGATATTGATAAAATACACCATAAGCAATTACAATGAAAGCAACTAATAAAAATTTCTGTAGTTTCTATAATATTTTGAAATCAATAAGTCATAAAGTAAGGAAGGAAAAGGAGACAAAGGTAATGGAAAGAAAATAATGTTTGTTTTAACATCTTTTTATTTTAAATCCCCCTCTTAAGGTATAATTTATACAACAAAGAATGCAGCATTTTAAAATGTATGGTAATGAATTTTGACAAATGTATACACCCATGTAAATACTGGCACAATTGTGGGTATTTAACAATTTCATTTGTCTGTTCAAACATCCACATTTTGACTTTGTTTATGTTCTCTTAGTTTTTATATTTTGATTCTGCTTCTGTGCCATCTGCTTTTTTATTATTTGATTTCATTACATGGTTCCTTCTGAGGACTAAGAGGGAGAATCTGTTACATTCCTCTCTCTAGCTTCTGATGATTTGCTGGCAATCTTTGAAATTCTTTAGGTTGTAGAAGAATCACCCAATCTTCTCTGCCTCCCTCTTCATGTGACATTCTCCCTGTGTGCATGTTTTTCTCTTTTCCATTATTAAAAGAACACACACATGTTGGATTAGCATTCACCCGAATAACCTCATCATAACTTGATCATCTGAAATTTTTCTTTTATTTTCAAATAAGGCCACATTCACAGGTACTGGGGGTTAGGATTTAAACATGTTGAGGGGGATGCAATTCAATCCATAACAATCTTATACAGCCGTTAAAATTAGGGGGAAAGTACTGCCTGATTCAGGCTCTCCGAATTTACTCCAAAAGCTCTGTTGGTGTCTCTTCCCACACCCCACCTCCAGCTGGGGCCTCCATCTGTGCAAAGCCCAGACTCTCCAGCAGCCGCCCATGCCAAGAATCAGGACATGCTCTCAGGGTAAAAGTGGAAACAAAATTCTGCTCACTTCATTAAACATCTTGTCTTTCTTGTCTTACCTCTTTCAGCTCTGGTTTTCTCAGTAGGTCTCCAGTACCTCAGACAGGTGATTCCTATCTTGTATCTGGCATTTCTGTTTGTTCACAGTAAGAGTATTTTTGGCTATGAGTTATTGCACTGCATCGAGGAGAAGAAGCCCATTTATGTATTTTTATTATCATTCATTTATTAATTCAACACATATTCATTGACCAATTACTATATGTCAGACACTATTTTAGGCATTGGGGATTTAACACTAAAATTATTTTTTATTTTTTATCATCTGATGTTAAGGTCACACATTAAAGATTTTTACAAAAAGAAAATCATTACCCTTATATAAATTATTTTCTGGTATATAAACAATAAATAAAATAAATAACTAAACTATATGACATGCTAAGTAATGATAATTATTAAGTAGAAAACTTAAACACAAATGTTGGAATAGAAGTCACAAAGTATTAGTGGGTATGATTTGTTATACTACGAGGTAGTCAGAAAATGCACTGAGAAGATACATTTGAATAATCAACCAAAGGAAGTGAGGGGGTAAGCCACGCACATATCTGGAGGAAGAATAACTGAGACACAGAGAATTATTTTTCATACTTTCTTAGGCAAGAGTATGTCTGGGGTCACGTAAAAAGTTGACAGGAACAATGGTTTCTATGTGACCATGGCGTTAAGGAATTGTTAGAGTTGAGCACTGTTAGAGGGAAGCAGGAAATAATGGATATTGTTTGAAAATCAGTGCGTATGAGATTGAGGTTACAGAAAGTTTTAAAATGATGGTAATGACAAGGTCTGTGGTATGGCCATCGTAGTGAACAACTGAGCCAGATTAAAGGATGAGATTCTTAGAAGGAAACTGGCCAATTGGTCAATTTAGGAGCCAGTATATTGGAACCATCATCTCTGTGGATGTTACAATCTCCAAGATGTATGGCAGAACCACCTTGAGTAACAGTGAGGCAGGAGTTGGCACCTTTAAGGTACAAGAAGAAATGACCCTGGAAGCAGTGGATGATTTTTATGAGGAAAAGTGGAATCTGGAATGGTCATACTGAGATTAGAAACTAGGAATAATCACAAACTGAAACAGGGGAATGTGCTGGAAGAGGCAGTGAAAAGCAATCAGAACAAGGTCTCATCTGTAGGCCTTCAGCATGAAAACTACGGGAGAAGAAAATGCCTCACTTAAGTGGAAACACAGAGAGGAGAAACAGGAAAGCAATAAAAGAAAGGAAATGTTCCCATAAGACATTGGAAAGTAGAGGATTCCGTGTATTATGGACCTGAGATCCAAAGGATCAAATGAAAGGAGATTTGGGGTGTGTGGCAGGGGATGAGATTTATGATGAACACAGGAAAGTTATAGTGCTGGAAGGATTCAATAGATAAACATTCTCTTAAAAAACTGGCACTCCCTTCTAGGAGAAAAATTCATGCAATATCTTCAAAATCAGGGAAGTCACAAATCTTCTGGACTTGCTATGGAATGTTTTGGAAGAGCATAATCCACTATACTGTTATCTGTGAATATAGAATTTTTTTACTGCTACTTAGAATAGTATTTGGTAATAATAAGTTGCAATAAATAACAAATTGAATTTATTTTGAGTGAAAAATATTTCTGTGGATACTCCTGATGTCGGGTGCCTGTGACAGGGCTGATAATTGTCCACTAAAACCCATTCTCCCCTCCGGTGCAGTAAGAGATGGGTACTTGTCATGACCAACCAAGTACAGCCTACTTTACTCACCCTCTGTGCATCAAAGTGTAGCTCTGTCACTAAATTTTTGTCTATTAAACATAAACTGAAAGGATATGTGTAACACACAGGGGAGAATCCAAAATGTTGCCTTTGGTATTCCCCAAGTTTATATGCCCTGTAAACTGAAAATAAAATTTTAAGATCATGGACCCACTTAACTTATTGGAATGAATTTCATCATACCTTGGTAAAATCAACAAGGAAAACGGAATGGAAAGCTAAAGGAATAGCTGATTTTTGGAGAATTTTGCAAATTTCTGCTCATGAACCTAGTTTGAATGAAAAAGGTTAGGTACGTGTCTTCAGTATTTGTATTTTCATATACTCAATATTATATTTTTTTCCTTGTTTATTATTACCAGAGATCACAATGAGAAGTTGTAAGGTCAAAGAATTAAAATCTGTTTGCATTTTAGTGTTTCATGGATCAGGCATGAATCTGTGTTGTTTACAACAATCTGGCCAGAATAATGTTTTATTTTTTAGAATGTCAACTATTCAATTCACAGGTTTATAAATCAATTGAGCCAATGATACCAGATCATCAGTCTCTAGCTAGTTCTTGGGTATAAAGGAACTACTTAACAATAAGAACCTCTACGTGAAGAGAAAATACAAGAAGAAGCTGCCCTTTCTACAATGACAGACAGATGATGGACAAGCCGAGGAAGGAAGCAGGAAAAGCTCCCCAGCACATCCAATCCTTTATTGCACACTTGGTCTGGTGCAGTGCACACATTTATTCAGATACTGTTTTAGATCCTAATCTTAATGACTCACGGATTTCCCCATGTGAGATCACTGAAATCTTACCTGTACTCTGCCATTTCTATTCTGAGAAAGAAAATTAATATCACATACTCTTCTACTTTGGGACTGACGTGAAATATTAAAAGAAAAAGAATAATATCATGTAGTGCTTTTGTCTATAATAGTCAATTAATAGGCATTTTATTAGTGTTTATGTGATAGCAGAAATTTAAAACTTTTACTGCAAAGCATTTTATTACAGAAGCCACTTTGCAACATGAGACTAACCACCCTTAACTACAGGAATGACTTATAAGGTCTGTCTGCATTTGAATGATCTCTTCATTGATAATTATTCAAATAGAATTATTTTCCCAGGGTAGACAAAGTCAAGAAAATTTCAATCACCAAAAAAAAAAAAAAAAGAAAAGAAAAGTAATCCTCTTTTGATATCTTCCTTTTGCTCTCTGATGCCTCTGGCTTATTTTCCTATGTAGGGGGATGTCAGTTCGCTACATGTGCAGCTTGGTACTGGTTTGCTAGTAACCTGGTCTCTCAACTGTTCCCTTAGATTGTGCTTTTATAAGAGATAACCACTGCTAAGTCCATTGTGGAATCTGCTCCCTCTTCTTCTCCTGTAGCTGGTTGGTAGAGGGTGGTTACCCAACCCAAGAGGAACTCATGTGTAAGGATGACTGGATCAATCATGTTGTTTCTCAAAGAGTTAACCGAGTGTCTCAAATTCTAGGCGGTTGGTAGTGAACACACATTAAATAATGGGAGTCATGTGAAACAGAAACACCTATAGTTGAGGTTCTGTGAATGCTCTGGTCTGTGCTTTACCTCAGTCTTGGCTGTTTTTTCCCTCAGAGAAACAAATATCAGCGTCCCAAATATAACCTTCTTATCAAATGGCATAGTTTGGGAAAATTTCTGTGTGTAATTTCTGAGATATCATTGTCTTCCTTCCAAAAAGGATTTTCATTGCAGGACATGACAAGCAGTCTTATGAGGTAATTTCTCTTGTCATTCTTTTTTTATTATTAGATTCCTAGTAAATATAAAATTCAACACACTTTAATTTACATATGTGATACTGGACTGCCAACTCAGAGTTGACGAGAATCAGAGGATGCAAAAATCATTTTCTGACCCCCATTAAAGCTTTTGTTATACCATTAAGTTACCTCTTTCTGTACACATATATCCCTTAAATTTTGTCCAAGAATATTTTTTGACATTTTTACTCTTAAGCTTGACTTTATAAAAAGAGCTTAGTATTTTATTTTCCATCAGAAACCACCACTAATCTCTTCCATAATTTCCTCATGGCATTTTTTACCTCCTTATTCCTGAAAGTATAAATCAAAGGATTCATAAAGGGAGTCAGGATCGTGTAAACTACTGTCACAACTTTCTCAGAGGAGAAAGTAGATGGAGGTTGTGTGTATACATACATGCATGGGACAAAGAATAAAACCACAACGGCAATGTGAGATCCACAGGTCGACAGAGCTTTTCTCCGCCCTTTGGAACTATGCTTTCTCAGAGAGAACAAGATGACAGCGTAGGAGAAAAGCAACAAGGAGAAGATTATGATGCAGAAAAACCCACTGTTGGCCACTGCAAAAAAGCCAAAGACATGAGTGTCAGTGCAGGCAAGCTCCAGTAATGCATGCAAGTCACACAAGAAGTGATCAATGACATTGGGACCACAAAAGGGCAATGGAAAAATAAAGAATATTTCTATCATGGAATGCAAGAAGCCCCCTGCCCAGGCTACCCTAATCAGAATGCCACAGAACCTGCGGTTCATGATGGAAGAGTAATGCAAAGGCTTGCAAATGGCCACATACCGATCATAGGCCATGGCTGTGAGGACAATCGAGTCTGCCCCACTAAAGAAGTGTTCAGCAAAAAGCTGTATCATGCAGCCTTCAAAGGAGATTGTTTTCCTCCCATAGAGCAAGTCCATGACCATCTTCGGGGTGATAACGGAGGAGAAGCATACATCTAGGAAGGACAGGAAAGCCAAGAAGAAGTACATGGGGGACTCCAGTAGAGCAGGGTTGCTGAGAATGGTTACTACAATTAGCGTATTGCCCCCGATGGTGGCGATGTAGACAAACAAAAATACAACGAATAATATTTTCTGAACGTTTGGATTCTGTGAAAGCCCCAGGAGGATGAACTCAGTTACAAAGCTTTGGTTTTGCATGATTTCCAAGGAAAAGATGAAATCTCCAACAGTGATCAGCATGTAACATCTGCAGTTATGAGAAAGAAAAATTTGCTTCAGTTCAATTTATATTATTATAGTCATCAATAAGTTGGTGTATCCATATACAAAATTATCTTAAGTGTTTCTGTTGTCACTGAGAACACCAAATTAGAAATTGTTGAAGGTAGTAGTGAATGGTCAGGCAATTTCGTTTGGATTTAAATTATTCAATGTCTTGAAAGAGGTCATAGTTTCCATATGGGGGAAGGCAAGCATCCACATGTGGTAGAAAAGAGAAATAGTTTTCATCTCAAGTGCCAGCTTTGATCATTTTCTGGTGGCTTCCTGGAGTGAATTGTTGAGAAGCATTCTGAAGCCACCCCCAAATTATGAGGAAAGGAGGACTGTAATTTATTAGTGATGACTGCCATTGTTGGCATGGGACCAGGGGTGACCAGCATGACATCATTACCTGGAGACTGCTTCACCTACAAATAGAGGAAGAAACAGCATGCAGTTTAAATGCTACTTGGAAATCATGGCTACTCCTCAAATGTCTTTTAGTGTCTGAACTGCATCAGGCATTTAAATGAATTTAGTCATTCTTGATAAAAGAGAATGATCTGTGGAAAATTCCTAGCTGTAAATTTAATAGATAAATATTATTCACTAAATATTGAGTTTATATTTAATCTGGCATTTTAAAATGAGAAGTTTATAAAAATAATAATGCCAATAGCAGAGTATTGTCATGGTGACTAAGTGAAGTAACGTGGGGCTCAGGACCCACTGCCTAGAACACAGTCTGTGATAGTCCTATTGTCCCTGTTTGATTGGTGGGAAACTTATGCTTAAAGAGGCTAAGTCAAACAAACAACAGATGTTTGATCTGGGGTTTGAACACAGAACCTCTGGCCCCAGCACCCACTGGATCAACAGTGAGAAGAGTGGGATTTTCATTTTTCAGCAAAAACTTCAGAGCACGGGTGACCTTTCTAACTGCATATACATATGCATATACACATAGGCAAAGAGGAGACACAAGTTGCTTATAAACAGAGTCTTGAGAGTTTATTAATTATTTGCCAATTATTTACACAATGTAATCTCATCTGATCAGGTATAACTACTAAGGATATACATGTTTCAAATTTATTTGACATTATTGTAAAACAGAGAGGTGTTTATATATTAATAGCTTACCTGCTCATCTCCCAGGATTATAATGTGGGTCAAATTTGAAAATGTGAAATGTTTCTTATCATAACATGCCCTTATCAATTGTAGTTACTAGTAACTCAGTTACAAAGCCATCCACCTTACCCACAGAAAGCTTCCGAATGATCATCCAGACAATTATCTAGCCATTGACTTCATTTCCCACAGGGAGACACAGCATCACAGGATGATTGTATCATCATCTATATGCATAACTGAAATGCATCGGTCAAATAGCACATATATATGTATCTGTGTGTGTTAACATTCATACATGTATACATATATATGTTTGTCAAAAAATAGGTGAACAAGAGAAATGTGGGATTTAGAGTGAGGCTTACAAATAAGCTGAATTTTTATGAATGCCACTTAGAGTTAAAAGAAAGAATCAAATGTTAATAAAACTAACAAATACACAATTGTATATGTTAATATCTGTCCTTTGGCTTACTTTAAAACAACTATTTCTCATTAGGTTTCCAGGTCATTCCTATTTGTGTCTGCACGATGAACCCTATATCCATTTATAAGATGATGGGAAGAAAACTAGAGTTCAACCAAATCCAATAAGGTCATGGGATCAGCCAACACCCACTTGTTATAAAGCAAAAAAATATGAATATATGACTCAGCAGTGCTCAGCTTAGCATTGGACAAAGCAGGAATGATAATGAAGTTAAATGACTAAGAACTTCTCCTCCAGACTCATAGAGACCTGGGTTCAAATCCAGGATCTTCTACTGGGGGGAAACATGTTACTGAAAATTCTTCTAATTCTCAAAACCTCAGCTGCCACTTCTCTAATTGGGTATAAGAAGAATGTCTATTGATAGGTTTCTTGTGAAAATCATATAAGGCAACACACTCAAAAACATTTATGTAGTAACAAGCACGGAAGGTCATGATGAGTGGTGAGAACAAGCCCCTAGAGTGATTGGCACAGAACACAATTTATAACATCTTCAGCCTTAATTCCTACTTTACCATGACCAACCTGGGTTCCCTCATCTTTTTTTAAGTTACAAATGTAATATATGATGTTTGGTCAGTGTCAGTACCGAATGATATTTTTAATTTGTACAACACATTTAAACATCCCTAGTAATTCCTTAATAAATTCCAATAGAATCCACTTGTATTTCATATAGTTCATTGTACAAATCCTGATGGGTGTGGTGCACATAGTCTGGAGGTGGACATGATTGATGTTCTGACTCAGGTGGGACAAAAGCAATATATACAACCTAAACATCTGTACTCTTGTAATATGCTGAAATAAAAAAAAAAACAAAAAACCAAACAACCTCAATTGGATGTGTGGTGGAAAGGAAAACAGGCTCGTAAGTAATCAAAGAATTACATAATCCTTAATCTCTCCATTATCTCTATCCAGGGTTTTTAAAGAGCTTTTTAGGATTAAAATATTCAGTGGATATAAACAACCCTTTCTTCTTTTCAGAAGAAAGGATATTTTAAGTTAGTGTTAAAACTTTGAAAACAGAGACTATAGTGTCCTCATGGTTTATGATCACAAGATTTATGATATGAAATTGCTTACAAGTTATTGTCCAAAGGAACTATGTTGTCCCACATTGAATACTGGAATAGAAAAATGACACAAATTGACAAATTAGTCCAATGTTAATAAAGTATGATATTTATTTAATAGTAATACATCAACTTTCATTAATAGCCTTGACAAAGATACACATGGTAATGTAAGATGATAACCGTAAGGGAAATTAAGCGAGTAGTACACAGGAACTCTCCAAGGTATCTAGCAACTTTTTTGTTAATCTAAAATTACTCCCAAGAAAAAGCTAATTAAAAACAAAAGAAATTGTTTAATTTCTGCTAGTAATACACTAGCAATTCCTGCTTCATCATGCACTAGCCATGTGTCATTGAACAAACCACCATGCCTCAGCCTCCTGTACTGTAAAATATATAGCCATGCTTGTTCAAGCTGCTTGGCCCATGAAAGTACAAAAGACTGTTATTATTAATGTGTTTTGCAAAGTACAAATCAAATATTGATGTTGGCATTATTTTTAAGCAGCATTTCCCTACAGACATAAAGTGGTTTGGAAAATTTGTCAGTCATAAGACTATAATATGTTTTTTACATCATGCTATGTTTCATTTATATGCATTCTAAAATTGCAATGGAACTGCTTTACCTGTGTAATACTTTTGAAAATCATATTAACAAATAATTTCAGAATCATCAACATGTTTGTGTTTTTTACACAAATAATCTCAACTCTAAAAATTTATTCTGAAGGTGAAATGAGATGAGGAAGTTTTGTAATGAAAGATTCTGTCATGCCTTTTATAATAGTGAAACTTGAGGAACATCTACAATATTCAACGATAGGAAGAAGTTTATATAAATGAAGCTATTACAAATTAATATCACATGGTGCATAGGGAAAATAAAGTGGAAATATTTAAAATCAGAAGACTCCACTCTGTTATGAGACACTTGATTTCTTACCCTTAAGGTCCTTCCCTGTGCCATTTGTTAGAATGTCATTGCATAAAGAGCAAATGCTGTATTCCTTTATTTTTATTTCAGAGTAATACAGGGGTACAAATGTTTTGGTTACAGGACACTTGCACTTGAATGTTTATAGCAGCACAATTCATAGCACAATTCACAATCTTAAGGATGTGGAAAAACCGAAATGCCCACCAATACATGAGTGGATTAATAAAATGTGGTATATGTATACTATGCAGTACTTTGCAGCCATTAAAAAATAGTAACCTGTTGGAACTGGAGACCACTCTGCTGTATTCTGTATCAATAACTCTGTAAATGGGAGCACTTGAATTTACCATGTTACATCAATGTTACATCCTCAGAAAATTCTGCTTTTTGATCTAAAACATCAAGATCGGGAGAGCAACAGAGGATAAATGATAAATGAGAATGTTTTAGAAAGAATGAATAGAAAGCTATTGGTGAGCAAGGACAAAAATATGCACTTGTTGCATTTCTAAGTTATTCAGATTTAACTTGAATATGAAAGGCTGAAGGTAGGTCTAATTTCATTAGACCTGAAGTATTTAGGAGCTCCTACCACCCTCCCCCATTAAGCAAACAGGAATTTGCATTCTAGCAGCTGCTGTTTATTGGACACATTCTGTATAGAGTGCTGTTCTATGGACTCCACATGTATTATTTCATTTTTTTCATATCCTTTGAGCTTGGTAATGCTATTATCCTCCTTAAGTATGAGAAATCTAAATCCAGAAAAGTTACTAGCCCAAGTTTGTACAGTTCTTAAGTGATAGGCTCATGGATTGTATTAAACTTTATAGCCTCACCACAACACCCACACGTTGAAGCACAACATCACAATTTGAAATCCTCTCTGAAAATGCAAAAATGTGAATTATAAATCTCACCATTTACCAGTGCATTGAAAATTCTGGTGATGGTTATCTCTCATTCTCCTTGGAGAACAGTCCATTCAGGGGCTGGCCAAAACATGAAGGTTGTTTCCAACTCCTCCTCTACATCTAGGAGAGACAGGAAGCATGTCTGGGGGAAGAGGTAGAGAATGTCCCCAGCTGCTTACAAAGTGCCATCTTCTACATGGTTTAGGGAAAAATAAATAAACAAAAGTTTCATTTTGGTTTCCCATTGCAATTTAAAGACATTTCCCTGAGAGGTCATGAACCCATAGAATTGCTTCTGAGCTTCCCCCAGGGTAGGAAATTTCTCAGGAGCATGATTTTCCAAACACAGTTTTATGTGGATTCACTTATTCAAGTGGATGGAGTACTGCTATGTCTCTGATGAATTGCAGAGTTTTTCTTTCTTTTTTTTTTTTAGTTCTCCTGGGATTCTTTAAGAAGATGCTTTCATTTTCCTTCATGTTCAGCAATAGGACACTGTGTATACTGTGATGGAATATGTAGTGTCTCTGCAGAATTAGGGCAACTGTGCTTACTAAATAAAAGAGTTGAGATCTGGGATAAGACAGTATGAATCCATAAGGACAGTGTACATTGTTTTGGGACTACGGTAGGAATGAGTGCTTTTGTAAGGATAACATTTTATGTATAAGCATGCAAAGATTCATAGGTTAATTAAAATTTTATTTTTTCCTCTCAGAAAGTGATATTGAGATTCTAGGAGTTTAAAACTAAAAACACCATTTGTAGAGATCAAGGTGGATTTTATCTATTTATTTTATTTGAAAAGAAGATATATCCTTTCTGTTTAAGAAAAAAAGTGGCATTGAGACTGAAAACTGAAGGATAACTTTAACTTAGCTCATCAGGGCCAGGAATAACACCAAAAATTTTGTTGCTTTAGACAGTCTTTCAAGTAGTTTATCCTACCTATTTCTATGTCTATTTACATCCCATGGAAAAATGCAAAATTGAAATGAGTTAAGGCCCAGAAACATCATTACTACAATTGTCTGTGGAATTAAGAGAAAAGTGTTATTTTCTTTAAATTGAAATTTTATATGTGTATCGTGACACAGAAGAATCACCTTATATGGAACAGAGTCCTAGTCAAGGAGATATTTTATAAATATCACTCAGCAACAAAACTTTAGAAATTCATTCTGGGACCCTGGTTCTGACTTTAAGCCACAGTTAGCATCTTCTACTTCTTTCTATGCCTTTCTTGGCTTATTATTTGTTTCTGTTAAAAGACAACTGAACGTGTATGTTTTTAGCAGGTCAATTCACAATTGCAAAGATGTGGAAATAACCCAAGTGCCCAAAAATACATGAGTGGATTAATAAAGTGTGGTATAGGTATACCATGGAGTACAATTCAGCCATAAAAATGCTGAACTAATACTTCTTGTATTAACTTGGATGAAACCATAGTCCATTATTCTAAGTGAAGTATCATAAGAATGGAAAAAACAAACAGCACATATACTCACCATTGAATTGGAACTAATCGAAGAACACTTATGTGCACATATGGAAATAGCATTCATCAGAAACAAAGTAAGAGGGAGGAAGCAAGAGGGATGGGTAAATCCACACCTAGCGGGTTCAATGAACACTATCTGGGTGATGGGCACACTTATAACTTTGACTCAAACTGTACAAAAGCAATTTATATAAGCAAAATGTTTGTACCCCAGTAATATTCTGAAATACAGAAAGAAAAATTAATAAAAATAAAAGAAATGCAAAAAAAGAAAAAGTATGGAAGATAATATAAGAAATATTATTTTTGCACCATTATCAAAAAATTAGACTTGTAGAGAACAACAGGCAAGATCTTACAGGACCCCTAGACAAGCCCTCCCC
>VBSM01000256.1:457738-478945 GCA_008086735.1 Cheirogaleus medius
TCAGTGTCTCTGTTCCTCTGCAGGGTGGGCTGGTGGAAGGCTAGTCCCTAACAGACTGAATTACTTTTAAAATTTATATCAGAGAAGAGAAAGAGACAGAGAGAGCCACCGACAAGGAGAAGAAATAAGAGGTAGGAGCATAGTAATTTGCCCTTCCAGAATTTATCCAATATTCTACTCATCCTACTGATTAAAATTCTACTTTCAGCAATTATTAAAGTACAAAATTTATACTAAGTTTTCAAAGACAGATGCCACAGTATCTGGGAAACTTCTTTTGTTCCTTAAAATTCTTTATTTCTCAGCCCTTACCAAAATTTTTACAATCCAAAGCCTTAAGAAAAATTCTGTTTTCCAGTGAATCTAGTATTCCATCTCACATTTTCAAATTACCAAAGGATGATATTCAACACAGGCACACATTCATGTACAGTTTAGAATTGGCTTGTCAATTTATGTGAAACAATGTTTTGTCATTGGTGAGGAAGGGATGGGTGGGTATTAACTCATCACAAAATTATTATCTCTAAAATTAAGACCTCTCCTGCGTTGTGCAGAGTCAGCCTAATATTTTCTACTACAGGTCTGTTTACATAATCTGTTTGATGTAAAAAAATAAACAATTTGAGTGAAGAATAATGATTCAGTGTCATATGTAGTGATCTATTGATGGAGATTTGGAACTGTGAGCAGAAAGAAGGCACCTAAGTATTTGTACCAACACAGGAGTACAAAGTGTTACCATATCCAATGGAATGCAGAGAGAACACCAATTAGGATCTAATATTGGAGTAGGGATACTGAGATAAAAGTAGGGAGAGTAGGTAGAGGCAACTAAAATAATCCAGGTGAAAGATGATGGCAGCTTGGAACTAGGTGACAGATCTAAAAGTGACTATAAGTGGTTGAATTGGGGATATACGTGAAGGTTGAGTCAATAGGATTTCCTGATAAACTGGATATGGGATATGACATGCAGAGATGAAATGTGTCATCAGCTAAGCTAGCAAGTGTTGTGAGTAGAGTAGGTTTGGGAATGGGAGCAGAACCAAGAGTACACCGTTAGATTTGTTAGGTTTGAGAAACCTGTAAGTCAGTCATTGAGGTGGCAATGCCATGGAAGAAGTTGGATTTCCAGGTCTTAACCTAAAAAAAGAAGTCCTGGCTAGAGATATTATTAATTTGAGAATCTTGGTCATATTAGGAGAGTATGTCCATGAAAACTGGGTTAAATGTTGCTGCTGGATTATATAAAATGAGCAATGAGAAATTTCATTGAATTTAATGACACAGGGGTCACTGGTGTCCGAGACAGTAATTTACTAGTTTACTAACATGTCTGACAATGTGTGGGGTGTAAGGAAGTCCCTATCCATAGTGAGGGAGACAGAATGAGCACATATGAAACAATGCATGCATGATATAGGTTCCAGAATGGGAAAATAGCAGTATGATCTACAGATTTCAAATATGAAATGAGCTAGACCTTGACCTGAGAATTTAGAAAATTTTAAATTTATAAATTTGCTACTTATAAAGTGAGCAACAAGGTCAACAGCATTAGCAAGGTGTGAAGACAGAAAAGCATGGTGTACATAGTTGAAACCTATGGACTTTGACATCACAAAAGCTTGGATTATATTACAGAACTTCCAGGGATGTAATTAACTAGAGGATATACACTCTCCCTTAATCTCAGTTGCTTTACACAGAGTGGGTATTAAATATATTAAATGTCTAGCATTATGGTTTCAATTTTAATATTTAAACTTATGGCATTAAAATATAATAAAGGATCGCTCCCGACCACAAGCACTAGTGATAGATAAAATTAGCTTGACTTAATCATTACACAATTCATACCTCAAAACATCACATTGTAGCCCATGCATATATTTAATTATTAATTGTCCATTAAAAGTTAAGAAATGAAAAACACTTTAGTGCATGTTCTTTAGAGGATCATTTGTAGATGCATTGTATATATACAATGTATATGTATTTTACTTTATATAAAAGTATAGAAAATATGATGCATGAACTTTTATTTTTATTTTTATTTCTTTTAGACAGGATCTCACGCTGTCACCCAGGCTGGAGTGCAGTTGCATGATCATAGCTCCCTGGGCTCGAGCAATCCTCCTGCATAAGCCTCCTGAGCAGCTAGGACTACAGGCATGTGCAACTACATCTATTTAATTATTTTCTTATTTGATTGTCTTTCTTTTTTATTTTTTTCAGAGACGGTATGTTGCTATGTTGCCCAGGTTGGTAACAAACCCTTGAGTTCAAGTGATCCTTTCTCCTTGGCCTCCCAAAGTGCTGGGATTGTACGCATGAGCCCCTGCACATAGCCTGAAATTCTAATCTAATAGTTTCATGGACATTATCTCACGAGAGAGCTTATAATTTCTTTCTTTTTAATTGGTGCACATAATACCATATTATGGTTGCATCATAATTCCTTTAACCAGCCTATTTTTGCTTGGCATTTATGCTGTTTCTAATATGCTGCCTTACACAATGAAGCTGCAATGAGCATTACTTTACAGAAATCTTTACTCACTGAATTTTTAAATTTCAGAATATTATGGGGGTACAAACACTTTGGTCACATAAATTGCCTTTTCACTGCCTCAGGCAAAGCTACAAGGGTGCCCATTCTCTAGAGAGCATGTACCACCCCCTTTAGGTGTAAATTTACCCATTTCTTCCTCCCACTCCCACCTCCCCGATCCCCGAGGAATGTTACTTCCATATGTGCACATAAGTGTTGATCAATTAGTAACAATTTAGTGGTGAGTACTTGTGTTTTTTGTTTTTCCATTCTTGTGATATTTTAGTTAGAAGAATGGACTCCAGCTCCATAAAGGATAATATAAGAGGTATTAGTTCACCATTTTTTTATGGCTGAGTAGTTCTTAATACATTAGTTAGCACCTGCTATGTGCCATACATTTTGCAGGTACTTTATACACATTTTCTCATTTAATCCCCAGATCTGCTAAGACGTGGCACATTTTATGGCTGTAAAAAAGGAAAATAATTAATTTGCTAAACACTATACAGTGAGTATGTTATAGAGTCAGGATTGGAATCCAGGAAGTTCACTTTATAGCTCATGTGTGTATCTTGCATCTGAATTTCTTATGGAGCTAAACAATTTCTTCATTAAAATCTTGAATTGTAAGAAGATGATAGTCATGTGTCTAGCACACGCCCTAGGCCCCCATTTTTAATAAGCATCAGTGGCACCATGTCCTCAGATGGTCTGCAACCTGAGTACATGTATCATCAATAACCTGCATCTCTAATTAAGGGCTTTAAAAGGTAAATTACTGTTCATAGTCTTCTTAATTCGTTTTGCTTTCCTTGAGAGATGCTTGGAGATAGAATTATCTACAGTAGCTCTTTTATAGGAAAATTACTATACCACTGTAGATACCAAAATTAATGCTTTCTTGGAATGCTTCTGGAGGGAGAGGGTTTAGTCCCTGAACAACCTCCCTTGATTTCACCACCCCCTCCCATCAAATCATCAGCATCAAACTCAGCATGAACGCAGCTGCTCACAAATAAATGAGTGTGTGTTTATATTGGTAAATATGTTTACAGTCCAATTCATCTTTCCATTAAATATGAAAATCAGAATTTGACGCATCATTAACTAATTAAAACAGAGAAATACCACATGACTTCTTTCTCCAGAGCTATTAGTAGAGAAATAAAGATGAAAGAAAGTTGGTACGAGAGGAAAGAAGAAATAAATATAATTTTTATATGTGCCTATATATATATATGTAGAGAGAGAGAGAGAATCAAGTGAAAGGAGAGAAACAGATGGTCTTTCTAAAACCATCCTAGACATACAAGTTATTCTTGATCCTCCTCTTCCTAAGAGTACATCTTTTCAATATACAAACTCTTAGTTGCTAATCTTAATTACCTGGATAGAAGCCAATAGGAAGACACTTAATTTCTGACAATTTGCCAAAAGAGATAAATCAAATCAAGCTAAAAATTATAGATAGTTCAAGTCTCTCCACCCTTTGAGGCTGTGTCTCTGCTGACTGAGAAGCTCATCAGAGTACCAGAGAGTTCCCATCCACCCTGCAGTGACTGGATTTTCCCAGGGGCAGTGCTCCGCTGGAGCCAGGCCAAGCTGATGCACCACGAGCACAAATCCAGAAAATGGACATACCCTTTCAAAGATTTGCTGCACAGCTATGCTCTGATCTTCAGTAACACATTATCCTGCTGCCTCATCACACAGATGAAGAAAAGGAACTAGTACTAATTTTTGCCACCTAGAAATATTAGCACCGAGTTTTTCCTACATGTAGTCTGTTGCTCTCTTCACCTTTCAGACTATTATCAAAATCATGTCATCTAAGTGCAGGGTAGCTGCCATTAGTAAAAAATGGACCTCAGCCAGAAAATAATAAAAACTAAATTTCTTCTCACTCCGTTATGCTCAAATAACATGTTTTCAATTTAAAAATATAGTAAGTCAGGTAAGTGGTTTAGCTGACAAATATTTCTTTTGGTTTACCATGGAGTAATGATTTCCAATTTCTTTCCATATACGTTATAAACCATTTCCTAAAGCAGTTTTCCAAGAGAATACCAGAATCAAGAATTAAATGTACAACCAGATTTTTAATTTTTTTAACTTTTTATTTTTTTGAGATGGAGTCTCACTCTGTTGCCTGGGCTAGAGTGCCGTGGCATCAGCCTAGCTCACAGGAACCTCAAACTCCTGAGCTCAAGCGATCCTCCTGCCTCAGCCTCCCGAGTAGCTGGGACTACAGGTAGGCGCCATCATGCCCAGCTAATTTTTTCTATATATTTTAGTTGGCCAATTAATTTATTTCTATTTTTAGTAGAGACAGGGTCTCGCTCTTGCTCAGGCTAGTATCGAACTCCTGACCTTGAGTCATCCACCGGCCTAGGCCTCCCAGAAAGCTAGGATTACAGGCGTGAGCCACCGCACTTGGCCTACAACCAGATTTTTCATAATGAAACTATTTTATGGATAAATTTTAGTATTTGCTGCTGCAAAAGAAACTGCATTAAATTGCCACTAATGATATTTAATCTAATAAAATGCCACTTTTCTAACATATAATCAAAAAAGTTTTATATACTAAATCATAATTAAGTATTAGTCCCAAGATATTCAATAATGAAAGTATCATAGGAGTAAGGACACTTCGGTTCAAGGATTATGTACATGTTCAGTAATTTATTAATAGTCATTTAACCTTTTTATCCTCCATTTTTCTGTAAAAAAGGACATTAGGTGTCAGTTTTATAAAGTTATTGTAATCATGTGAGGACATTTAAAAATTTCACATAGGTTTAATACAATTGATATTTATAATCACTGACAACCTTTACTCAGTAGAAGAAACGCAATACATTTTTAAATATAAGATATATCAAGTGTGTGCCAAGAGAGTATTGGCAAGATCTTCTTTCTAAATTATAATATTAATATATCCCACATTGTCCTAGATCCCAGTAGGCAATAGTGCTTAAATATGCAGGCACATTACACAACTCTGCAATTAGAAGAGAAAAATTGTTTTATTTGCGGAAAAAAAGAGGAGTTCTCATCTAAATGTTTCATTTTTTTCTGATACATTTGATATGTTTGAAAGAGCATCAGATTTGGATCTAGACGAATGCAGATCTGAGCACTAGATCAGTTTCTGACATTGGGCTGGCTACTTAACTTTTTTGAATTTTGATTTCTTCATTTGTAAAATTGAATAATCATAATAGTACCTACCTTGCAAAAGTGCTCTGAGAGTCGAGTGAGAGGTGGGGAAAAGACTTTAAAGTAATGAATCATAAAATTGAAAAGATCATGATGGAAATACAATCTTCATATTAGATCATTTATTACCTGAAATTACATTCCTTTTAACAACATTCTGATAGCATTTTTTACATCTGCATTACTTACTGTGTAGATAACAAGATTTAACATGGGAGTGAAAAGAGTATAAAACACTACTATGGCTTTATCCATGGCAAAGGTGTCTACTGGTCACAGATACATAAAAATACAGGGCACAAAGAATAAAATAACAACTGTGATGTGGGAGCCACAGGTAGAAAGGGCCTTTTTCCTCCCCACAGAGCTGTGAGTCTTTAAGGAGCACAGGATGAACACATAGGATATCAACAACGTTACAAAGGTGATCACAGGGGTGATCACAATCCACCATTGGCACAACCAGGAGACCAACAAGGAAAGTGTCAGTGCAGGACAGTTGTATCAGGGAGAAAATGTCACACTTGAAGTGATCCATGACATTGGGACCACAGAATGAGAGCCAAAAAGTAACTAAAATCTGCCCAATAGAGTGGAGAAAACCTGTCCAACACACCCCCACCAGGAGGGAGCACATGCAGTGGCTCATCATGGTCACACAGTGCAGAGGTCTACAGATGGCCACATAATGATCATAGGCCTTGACAACTAGGAGGACAATCTCTGAAGCACCTAAGAAATGTTCAACACAGAGCTGTGTCATGCAGCCATTGAAGGAGATAGTTTTTGTCTCAGAGAGCAAGTCGGCTAGCATTTTAGAGATTATGGAAGAGGAATAGCATGCATCTATCAAAGATAAGAAAGCCAGGAAGAAATACACTGGGGAGTCCAAAGTCTGGCTACAGATTATGGTCACCACAATGAGCTGGTTTCCCAAGGCAGTGACAATGTAGGTGATAAGTAACACAAAAACTAGAGTTCTCTGCATTTGAGGATACTGTGTCCATCCCATCAGAATGAATTCAGTCACATTCATTCTGATTTCTTTTCTATCAGTTCTGATGCCAAATTCAGAAGCGGTAGATTATCCTAAAAAACAAAATTCTTAATACAAACGGTTATGAGCACTATCTATTTTGGGATTTTAGATAAGACAAAGGCATATTAATGACAGAAGCTATTTTCTTTCATGGTATGCCAGAGGAGAAGAAACATGCTCCTCTTTTTTTGTCTTATAAAATGATATGAGATTAAATCTGTGAAGCTTTCTATTCAGCTTCTTATGAGGATACAGAGTTCCTGGTCGCTGGAGGACATCCAGGCAGAGAGAACTGACCTGTAAAAAATCTGACGCCTTCTCAGCCAGTAAAAAATATTAGAAAACTCCTCCTTAAATATATTTTTTAAAACTCTGTTAGAAGTCTTCATTTTGATCTGCACAATGTTGATATACAGATTTATTCAAATTTACCCCGACCCCTCGTTCTATTTAAATGCTTTTAAATAAGCTGCAGAGAACAAGGCTGTGTCTGTCTTGTTCACATTTTTATGCCCAGCACTTGTTTTAGTGTCTGACTCACAAATGTATTTAATAAATATTGACAGGGTAAGTAAATAAGTTGGAAGACTCTACTTATTTCCTCTGTTTTCTTTTTTACAGATATCTCCAAAAAGGGGGGTTCACAATCTTAGAAAACAACTGAATAAAGTTTTAGAAAGTAAAGTCTGTATACTCCTTTCACTCCTTTGGATATACTCTCACTCATTTCCTCCCTAGTCGTCTGTTTTTCAAGGTCAGCTTTAACCACCTGCCTTACCTCTGGCCTACAGGTGAATGGTAGCAATCAGGGAGGGAAGAAAATGATGACATGGTATTTATTTGGTTGGTTCCCTCCAGTGGCTTGTCAGTTGGGTGGCTTTAATTAAGACTGTAGCTCTTTGGGAAAAAAAGAAAAATTTAATTTTGTTTTAAATAGTGAGAACTTGAAATAAAAGTAAAAATTGTTGTCCAACAAATAAACTTAACACAGTATGATTACATAAACACCATAGGGATTAATTAAACCTATGCAATTCTCTTGATGTCTAAGGGGTATAGCCTATTCGACTTAAATAAATATTAATTTATATGACTGTTTTCAAATAAATAGCCTAAATTATCAAAAGGAATGATAACAAAATGGAGTAACTGATAATGAAAGTGTTCCTTGCTTCTATGAAATAATGAATATCATGTTCTGCTATTAGGGATACAGCCCCCATCCAACTAAGGTCACTTTTTTATTCCATAGTTTCCTCATGGCATTTTTCATTTCTGCATTCCTCAGCGTGTAGATTAGGGGGTTCAGCATGGGAGTTATGAAAGTTAAAACCACAGTCATGAATTTATCAATGGGAAGGGTACAACTGGGCCTTGCATATAGGAAGATACAGGGGACAAAGAATAAAATGACCACAGTGATGTGGGATGCACAGGTGTACAAGGCTTTGCGTTTCCCTTCCAAACTCTGGGCCTTCAAAGAGTGTAATATGACCCCATAGGAAAGGAGGAGAATGAAGAAAGTGACAGTACAAATGGCTCCTCCATTAGCTATCATGGAAAGCCCAATGAGGTAGGTATCGGTGCAAGCAAGTTCCAACAAGGGATACATATCACACACAAAGTTGTCAATGACATTGGGGCCGCAGAAAGGGAGCTGATAAATAAAAATAAATTGAACTAACGAGTGAAGAAAGCCTCCAGTCCACGCCAGCAACAGCATGAGAACACACACCCGCCGATTCATGATGATCAAATAATGAAGAGGTTTGCAGATGGCCACGTAGCGGTCATAGGCCATCACCACCAAAAGAATGACCTCAGCACCAGCAAATAAATGATCCATGAAAACTTGAGTCATGCAAGCCTGATAGGAAATGGTCTTTTTCTCCGTAAGCAAGTCTGTGATCATTTTGGGAGCAATGGCGGTCGAATAGACAGTATCTATAAATGATAAATAAGCCAGAAAAAAGTACATGGGGGAACCCAGGGACTGGCTGGCCGTGATGGTCACTACGATGAGCAGGTTGCCCAGTACCGTCACAATGTAGATGAGTAAGAACACGACAAACAGAACTTTCCGCCCCTCAGGGTTCTGTGTGAGCCCCAGGAGGACGAATTCAGTCACATTATTCCTCTTTTCCATATTCTTCTAAAGGTATTGAACTCAGGAGTCAGAGCCTGTAAACAGAATGGCCAATAATGAATTTGAGATGATCGCAAGCTCCATGTCAAGAATGCATTGCCTTTTTTTTTTTTTTAACATTTTGGTTAGATTTTATAACTTTGCCTTTCCCTAGCAAGGGATAGAGGTATGGCCTTCCCCTCCACACTGTTCGCCACAACCGTCAGATGTGGGTCTAACCCCCAATCGCCGAATCTCTGGTGAACATTTATCGGTTGTCGGGCAAGTAGGAGGGGGAAGGAGGAGATGGGTATATATATACATAATAAGTGCAATGTGCCTTGTCTGGGGGATGGGCATGATTGAAGCTCTGACTCGAGGGGGGAGAGAAGGCAAGAGCAATGTATGTAACCTTAACATTTGTATCCCCATATTATGCTGAAAAAAAAGAATGCAATGCCTTAGTCAACAGTGTTTCCCCCACAGGGCCTCCCACAGAGCAGCTCATTAGAAAATAAGTGTGTGGAATGTCCTTCCACAAATACCCTCTTCATTTTCACAAATTTCTTGCTTCCACTACAGTGATGAGACCTTATTATTGTAATTGGAAGGCATATAGGAGCAGATACATCTGTGACAGGATCTACTGAAATCAAGACAGCTGCTTTCTCCAGAGTATCTCTCAAAGACTGCATTTTGATATTATTTTTTTTTCTTGAAGGTTTCTTGGCTGTCTAAAATCTACCATGAAAACAATCTCATATGTTTTGGCTTTACTTATACACAGAGATAAAGCAATACCCAGTACATGGAGCATAAAATTGTAGGCTGATATTCATATATTTGCCTTTTTGAAATTCTTTACTATCACCTCAAATAGCTCCTATCATCTACAAATAACTCGCTCACATCTGTTAAAAAACAAGGCACATCGTGGGTGGTGATAGAATACTTATTATACTCTAAATAAAGTGATTTATGGCCAACAAACATATGAAAAAATGCTCAACATCTCTAATCATCAGGGATATGCAAGTCAAAACTACAATGACATATCACTTATCTCCAGTAAGAATGGCCTTTATCAAAAAGTCTCCAAACAATAAATGTTGGCGTGGATGCGGAGAGATAGGAACACTCCTACATGGCTGGTGGGACTGCAAACTAGTTCAGCCTCTGTGGAAAGCAATATGGAGATACCTTAAAGTGATACAAGTGGATCTACCATTTGATCCAGCAATCTCATTACTGGGCATCTACCCAAAAGTTCAAATGACACTCTACAAAAGGGACACCTGCACTCAAATATTTATAGCAGCACAATTGCACAATTGTAATTTCACAATTGCAAAGTTGTGGAAACAACCCAGGTGCCCATCAATACCTGAGTGGATTAATAAAATGTGGTATATGTATACCATGGAGTACTATTCAGCTTTAAGAAATAATGGTGATATAGCACCTCTTGTATTTTACTGGATAGAGCTGGAACCCATTCTATTAAGTGATATATCTCAAGAATGGAAAAACAAGCACCACATGTACTCACCAGCAAATTGGTATTAACGGATCAACACCTAAGTGGTCATATACGAATAACATTTATCGGGTGTCAGGCGGGTGGGAGGGGGGAGAAGGGGATGGGTATATACAAACATAATGAGTGTGATGTGCAACGTTTGGGGGATGGTCACGCTTGAAACTCTGACTCGAGGGGGGAGGGAGGCATGGGCAATATATGTAACCTTATTATTTTTACCCCCACAATATGCTGAAATAATAAAAACAAATAACAAAATTCATGAGAGAGAAACTGAATGGAGATAGTTTTATTTATTTCTTATCAGCCATTAAAGTCCAATGAAGGCAATGTTTTATTTTAACACACACACACACAAACACACACACACACACACACTGAATTGCCATTTATTGCAATCTGGGCTATTAAATACAAAAAATTGATAATACAACTCAAAGTGGATGGGCACTATACATTTTGCCCCCTTTTCAAATTCATCTGGAATTTATTATGTTTTAACCATGATCAATTGAGAAAGTCAAAATGAAGATTTTGGGAAAAATCGTGGTATAGTAGAAAGAATGCTAAAAATCTGGAAATATTAGTTGATTTTGATGTTAGTGAACTTGGGGAAAATCATGTCCTGTCGTATATTCCTTATTGGAAATGCAATGATTTTTCTAGATAAAGTTTCTGCACTTTTATCATTGACACATTTATTCTAAATTACATGATGTCATTTTTGCTGGCAGGCCATCTTTATATTAATCAGTCTGATTTAGCATGTGCTAAAGGTTATTTGATCATTAAAATCATTAGTACATGAGTTATTTTGTTCATTAGTTTTTGGCTATCTGAGTTCATAATAATACAAGGCATTCATTCTACCCTGAGTAAAGTAAATAAACTGCTGGGACTCTCAGATGTGAACCAGGACCAAATTTATGTATAACATGGGCAACTTTGTATTAACAGGAGTATTTTAAATATGCTCCATTCTTGTGTCTACATTGGTTGACAGTCATTTGTGAAGGTCGGTAGTGCATTCTATCCTTTGTGCCTCTAGGCGAGCCAAGTTACAGTCAAGCACGACAGGGAGAATAAAAGTGAGTACAGAAAGAAAATAAGAGATAATTGAGAAAAGGTAGATAGAAACCTGCGAAGGCCATAGGCTAAATGACAAGTGCTTTAAAATGGGCAAGCATTTTTGTTGGAGGTCTGAAAGAGTAGAGAATAGAGGGATTTCAGATGCCTGAACCTGTCAATCAGGTGGTGGCCTTAAAGGTAACAGCAACAGTACCATCACTTGTTTCTAGGAATCTTTATATTTCTGAGTCAAAAATTAAAAAAAAAAAAATCCAAATTTAAACTTTGGGATGGATCAATAGGAAAGACCAGCTGCCTAAAGAATAAGTTCCATCTTTGGGCTTCTAATATTTCATTGCATATGCACATAATTAAATGTCCTCACTCACAATTACAAGGCTATATCTGTATTTAAAATAGAAAATAAATACTCACAATTCACAGCAGCTGTCTGAGCACTCAAGAGATAAATTCCAGCAGGGGGATCTCTCTTGCTCACCCCTTGAGTATTTATAAAACTTACTTGTGTATAGCACTGCAAGTGCTCAGGCAATATTTCACTGTTAAAAATGTCTTAGCAGCATTATTATTACTCTAAACTATCAAAAATTATAAATAAATCTGAATGATACAAAATTCTATACTTTATCAATAGTATGTTTTATGAAAAGAGAAATATATTTGATTCAAACATCTGAAAGATTCTTCAAACTTCTTAACATATTAAATGAGATCAAATAAGTCATTAAGAAATGTTCAAAAAATGTTTATTCATGTAAGTATCCCACATGACAATTTAAATAACATAAATCAAGGAGGTCTATACTATGCCAAATTCAACAAAATAAGATAAAAATGAATCACTTATATACTATGTGAGTTTTGAGTAATTGAAACATATGATTACTATCCATATCTAAATGTTTCTATTAACTCTTTTTACAGTAAAAATGTTTCCTATGTAAACAATAGCTGTTTTCAATAATTGAGCATTGACCGTAGATATGATGCAGGAGGGATTTGAAGTGCTAATAAATATCTAATCAGTGCATCAGATTGTTTTCTAAACAAGATAAATTTTAAAGAAATATCACATTTTTCCAAGTTAATATCCTCACAATAAAGTAAAAATACTACCTCTAAAACCTGCATGTGCTTGAATGGACTATTCTGACAAATAAAGATAGCAGTAATCTCAGAAGGTGAACTGCCTATCTTGTATTCAGTCATGGTCAGTTTTGGTTTGTTCTGCTTTGCCATTTTGCAAGTGTGGGCTGGTATTCCTGCAATAGTATAGTTTTGGAGAGCTCAGGCTCTAAATTCTGGTTTGGAATTTGAGCTTCAGAGTTTATATATACCAAGTGTGTGTCCTTGGATAAATAACTCAACATAATCTGTATAATCAGAATTATAGTAACACCTAACACAGAGGCTGGTTTTAAGAATTAAATAGGTAGTGCAAATAAAGCTCACAGAAAATTTTCTGGCAAATAATAAACACTAAATACATTGAAAAAATAATTTAGTATTATTTATTTCCCCATGTAATTTTAGTGCCACATTTCCACAATTAATATTACATTAATTTTTCCCAAAGTCCACACTCCTCTGTAATTATCCAAAGAAGCATTCCCTAGGGGATGGATGGATTCGTCATTATTGTACACAGTCATGGAGGTTGTCTTTTCCATTCCCACTCACATTACTGTGTGGAAATTCACTGTCTCTCTCCATACCTCTTTTCTTTCTTTGAAATGTATCAGTAAAACTAAATTTAATCTTAGGGATCTTTTTGTAAAGGTGCATGCTGTGGTGTTTCTAGTTTCATTCACTGTATTTTAAGACCTTAACACTTCCTGGGGAAAGCAGATGGTGACAAGCATCTCTCTTCCTCTATCTCAATGCCTGTGCACCACCATGGCTGCTGCTGCTGCTGCTCCCACTTTCTCACTGCTGATCCCCCGCCAGCAATGTCCTCCTCCACTTCTCTCACTTCCCATCCTCCCTGTTCCAGGGCAAGCCTCAGAAAACCAGCAGTTTTTCTAACGCTCCAAGGCTTCTCTTCAGGCTACCAGACCTCCACAAGTTAATCACCTATTTTACGTTCTTTGTAAGTTTTTCCCAACATTATAGAGGGTAATTCACAAATAAAATTGTATGTATTATAAAAAATGAGAAGAGATCAATGTAATTAACCCACAGGCAGAAATAGAAGTTGGCATTTTCCTTAAGTTCCTGTAGATCTTATACCTAAGTAATTTAGTAACCTCTGTTTTCACAGAAAGTAAAATATTCTTTCTAATAGGGCACAAGTGCAGGTTCATGAATTTAATGAGGAACTTGATTTCCCAGAACAAGATTTCACATTTTGTAATAAAGGTCAATTAATTTATGTATCAAAATGTTATATTGGGCGTATGAAGAAAAGAATAGAAATAAGAGACTGGAATAAATATTTGTAGAATGATGTTCATAGCAGCATTATTCACAATAGCCAGAAGGTAGAAACAACTCAAGTGTCCATCAACTAATGAATTAATAAAAAAATGGTGGTATTACCTAAAATGGGATATTAACCAGCCTTAAAAATGAATAAATTGTGATACATGCCACAACATGGATGAACATTGAAGACATGCTGAGCTATGAAAGAAACCGGACATAAAAGAAAAATATGTTATAATCTCATTTTTATGAGGCACATGGAATAGTCATATTTATAGAGATAGAAAGTGTGCCAGTGGTTACGAGTGGTTAAGGGGATGGGAGAATGTAGAATTATTGTTTAATGGATACACAGTTTCAGTGTGGAATGATGAAAATTTTTGGAGATGGGTAGTGGTGATGGTTGCACAGCAGTGTGCTATGGATGTTTTACTTTACAAAAATAAAATAATCAACAGAAATAAAACATGTATACAGAACCAGAACATTTACAAATACATACAGAAGAGTTGTTATAAATATGTTACCTGGGTTTTCTATTTCATCTTGGTTACTTGTTAAAAGTCAGGCTTCTGCAATTTTATCTTTGGTCCTAGAAGATGACAGCTTATTTTGATAGCATACAAGTCAGAATTGCCACCATATCAATCCACGTGTGACTGCAAAGAAAAGAAAAGAGCACACTCAGTCACTGAAGCTGTAAATGCCTTGTCACTCAGGGATATGTCTCTTTTTACCTGCACAGAGAATGACCATCTTCTTCAACTTTCATAAACATTTTACAGTTTGGATTATGGAATTATCCAGAGTTAGCTTCAAGAATAAACAGTTGATATTACTGATGAATCATCAACTTTGAAAACTGCCAGGAATATGTATCGGTATTAAACACATTTAAAATATCACCAATCTAAATAATTTGAACAAAACTTTTATACTATTTTGAAACAATAGTACACAAAACTGGATAATCTGAAAAGTTAGCTTCATTTTGGATATTTTTAAAGCATTTGTGACTGCTTTAATATAGTTCATGTCTAATAAGGTAATGGCTTTTATTAATATTTTATATCTTGATGGTAACATTAATACCAAAGGAGAAATCTCCTCCCAGGTAAGGAAAGACATTACTGGGCACTTAACAATAAACAGCAAAATACTACACTGAGTTATTAAAACTGTTTATCCCCAAGGCCACTTCTAAATTAAATCCACTGAGGAGTAATGCCCCAGAGAAGTGAGACCTCCCTCTCACATGTTCCTTCCAGAGCATCCTATATTTCTAGAATCTCCTCTTGGACAATAACTTTTAAACAATTAAGTGTTTAAGAAGATTGAGGATGAGTCCCTAGTCCCTTGTGGCCTGTAGTGTTTCATTTGAGAAGTCTGCAGTTAGTCTGATAGGTTTTCCTTTGTAGGTTATCTGTTGTTTTCATCTTACTGTGTGAAGGATTTCCTCTTTTGTATGTACTTTGGCCTGTCTAATAATTATGTGATGTGGTGATTGTCTCTTATGCTGAGTCTCCCAGGAGTTCTGTGTGCTTCTCATATCTGAATATTTAGGTTTCTGGCCAGGCCAGGCATATTTTTTTTCAGTAGTCCAAGAAATAGATTTTCCAGCCCTTGTGTATTTTCCCTTTCTCTCTCTTGGATGCCTATAATTCTTATATTTTGTTTTTTTGCATAAGCCCGCATTTCTTATATGTTCTGCTCTTGTCTCTTGCTTCTGTGTTCTATTTCTTCATCTGATTTGTTCAGTACATAGGCATTATCTTAAATCTCTGAGATTCTCTCCTCTTTGTGATCCATTCTACTTTTAAGGCTTTTCACTGTGTTTTCAAGTTCCTTGAATGTGTCCTTCATTTCCAAAGGCTCTGTATGGTTTTTTTTAATATTTAAATGTCTTTTGAGAATTTTTCATTCATTTCCTGTATTGTTCTCATGGTTTGTTTGTGTTGGATTTCTATTTTCTCTTCAATTCTATTGAGTTTTCTTATAATCTGCAATAGGGAATTCTTCATCCATCCATTTAGTCATTTCATTGTAATTAGTATACGATTTGAGGGTCTTATGATTTTCTGGGATTGTGACTTTTCTATCTGCTGTTTCATATTCCCTGTGTTCTTTCTCTGGTTCTTTCTCATTAGAGTAATTGATTGAGAAATGGGAGTGCTAGGACTGGTTTTTGCCCTTAACTTCAAGCCCCCAAGGGACATTCCTTATCAATGGTTGGAGAAGGCACCCTGGTCTTGTATTAGCTTAGAGGTATTTTGGCCAGTTGGATTGCCTCTGACCTGTTGTCTTCACCTCTTGCCAGTGGAGATTAGTTAGTTTGGTCTCCCAGCTCAAGCTACCATGTGGTGAATCATACTTGTGTGTATAACTCCACTGCCCTCTACTAGCTTGAGATGGAGGGCACTGTGTTGTGCTGTGGGGTTACGCTCTCTGTCATTGGCTGTAGATTGTGTGGAGGGGCCAGTTCTTGAGGTAATCTGCTGCCTCTGTGTTGGTTTCTGGTCCCCGGGTGAGGAATACAAATGTACCAATCTTTAAGACAGATCTTGCATCTCCCGAGGCTTACTTGGACCCTAGTCCCCCTTAAAGTGGTTGTAGGAGCAAGGCATGTCTTAGCCCTGCCCTCTAGCCTGTATGTGTGTGCTTCTATGGTTGTATGTTCTGCCACTAGGCGGAGCCGCTAACATGTTATTCAGGATTCTTTGCCCACACTTGGGAGGCTGCTCGTGATGGGAGGGGTTACTTGGTTCCCCTGCTGTGGCCTAGAAAAAATTGAGAATTGTCAGTCTGCCAGACTTCAATATCTACTATAAGAATATCGTAACTGTAACAGCATGGACCTGGTATAGGAACAGAGATACGGAACTTTGGAATAGGACATCAGGAATAGGACAGAGATCCCAAATATAAAATCATCCTCATATTGTCATCTAATCATCGACGAAGCAGAGAAAAGTTTACACTGGGATAAGAATCTCTATTCAGTAAGTAGTGCTGGGAAAACTGGATATCCATGCAGAAGACAGAACCTGGATCCTCTTCTCTCACCTCTCACAAAAATAAACTCACTTTGGATAAAAGACTTAAACCTAAGGCATGAAAAGCATATGAATTCTGGAAGAAAATGTGGGGAAGACTCTTTTAGACATTAGCCTAGGTAAAGAATTTATGAAGAAGATCCCCAAAAGAATCACAGCAGCAATAAAAATCAATCTTAGAGTTTTTTAAGTGGATACTCATAGATCTCTATTGAAATATCTATTCTGTGCCTTTAAACAGGAAGAACGACAAAATCCAGGTGTTTCCTCTTCTTATAGTTACTGTCTTCTCCCTTGTTTTTGCCTCCTTTCTAGAATTAGAAAAGGAAAAGTGAGCATTTTGAAAACATGACGATTCGTAAATATATAAAAAAAATGATTACTCCAGTTTGCAAATGCAATGGCTGAGATGCTCAGTGCAGCTTTCAAAGCCCCCAACTGGGGGCCCTCACTTGCCTCCCACTTGTCCTCCCAGTGCTCCTGCTCATCCGTGCTCCAGCCACGCCTGACATGTTCTGTGCCTCATAAATACACCTAAAAATCTCACTCCCTGAATATTCCATAACTCACAGAGGCTGAATGACCTGCCCTCTGCTATGACCTCCACCCTCCATTTATTCCTGTGCACAGAGTGCCCAGTTCAAGTACCAACTGCACATCAAATCCTTCTCGGATTTCCCCAAATAGCTCTGTCACTATTAATGGCCTTGTACTGTTAAAATGATTGTGTGTGTGTGTTTATGTTACTCATCATGTATTTCATATGTATAACCTTCTCTCACTTTTCTATCAATATATTTTGTCCATTTGCACAATATCTCATAGGCACGTTGGTGTGGCTCTGCTTTGCACACTTCAGGCTAAGCTGGCAAGTAGAGTTTACCAGTGAGCAGTTAGCGAGAGTCCAAGACGAGAGCCCAAGCCTGTGTGATCCACAGCAATCCCTCTCTGATGCTCTACTGACACTGCTATTCAAGGCATCAGACTCGACCACATAGATGGTGCCATCATAAAGACAAGCATCAAGCAGAGGCCAGTGTAAGCTGGGGAATCCTGAAACATGAGAATCTTTTCATCACTGGGAGAAACATGTCCCGGGAACTGCAAGATTCTGAAGAGACAGAACTAGATGACAACTGCACTAAGTTGTCCTGAGTTGGAGGTTAGAGAAAAGAAATAGTTCAGTTGGGCTTGAAAATTTACCTTTTTTCTTGTAAAAAAATGACATGACATCTGATACAAAGCTCACAGATATCTGTTTTTCAATTCGATTTATTTTGAAGGTAATCATGTGTAGTGTGTCCACAATGCGTAAATTTTACTTTCGAATTGAACACTCTGCTGCAGCAGGTATGGGGAGAGGAGGTACTCCACAGACAGCCAAGCTTTCCAGAAATGCCTGAGTTGGACTGTAAAAATGAGTCTAAAATGCCAGCAGAAAGTTTCTTACTTCTGCTTCTAGAACCTTCTAAAAGAAAAAGAAAATATTTCACTATTCTGTGTAGAAACATCTGTAACGGCAGCTCTATTAAACCAAAATATTCTCTGGCAGAACATGAGAATTAGACATGTATGTTTTCTACCTCAAATATTTATAGAGATTACATAAAATTCACAAAGGCCCAGACTCCAGAGGGAAAAACCACAGCCCTTCCCACCCAGCCATGTAGGATTTGCTAAGTGGGATATTTAGCACAGTTAATCTAAGACCACAGCAAACCAGGAGCCAATTACTCCCAAGCAAGGCTGTCAACAGGCAGATTCTGTCCTCAGAGCCTCCCCTCCTCCCTGTGCTGAGGGACACCTCCCACGACAGTGACCAGCTGCTCCCTCAAGCATGCCTTCAGACTCACATTCAGGTGTAGACTACTGAAAGTTACCTAAAGCTTTATCCTTTCGGCCAAATCTATTTGAATGGCCCAGATAAAGAATCAAATAGATATTAATACCAATACAAATGAATTCTAAATCCATCATTTGTATTTCTATGACTTTAGGCAAGTTTCTTAACTTCTCTTAATACCTCATTCTGAAAAATATTACCATTAAATATAATATTTAATAATAATAACAGGTAAATTATCAATAAATAATAATTATTAATGATACTAATGATATTGATAAAACACCATAACTAATTACAATGAAAACAACTAATAAAAATTTCCATAGTTTCTATGATATTTTGAAATCTATAAGTCAATAAAGGCAGGAAGGAATAAGAGGGAAAGGTAACAGAAAGAAAATAATGTTTCTTTTAACATCTTTTTATTTTAAATCTCCCTCTTAAGGTATAATTTACATAACGTACAACACAGCATGTTAAAATGTGTAGTAGGTGAGTTTTGACAAATGTATACACTCATGTAAGTACTATCACAATAGTGGGTATTTATCAATTTTATTTGTCTATTTAAACATCCACATTTTCAGTTTGTTTTTGTTCTCTTCATTTTTATATTCTGCTTCTGTTTCTGTGCCTTCTGCTTTTTATTAGTTGATTTTATTACATGGTTCCTGCTGAGAACTACGAGGGAGGATTTGTTCTATTCTTCTCTCCTGCTTCTGATGATTTGCTGGCAATGTTTGAAATTCTTTAGCTTGTAGATTAATCACTCAATCTCTCTCCCTTCCTCTTCACGTGACATTCTCCCTGCGTGAGTGTTTTCCTCTTTCTGATTTTTATAAGGACACAGGTATGTAGGATTAGCATTCACCCAAATAACCTCATCTTAACTTGATCATCTGAAAAGTTTCTTTTATTTTCTAATAAAATCATACTCACAGTTACTGGGGCTTTGGATTTCAACATTTTTAAGCAGGGGGTGCAATTCAATCCTTAACAATTCTATATGCAGCTCTTAAAATTGGGGGAAAAGTACTGCCTGATTCAGGCTCTCCAAATTTCCTCCAAAAGCCCTGTTAGTGTCTCTTCCCCTACCCCACCTCCAGCAGGGCCCCTCTAGCTGTGCAAAGCCCTGACTCTCCAGCTGGGGCCAATGCCAAGAATCAAGACATGCTTCCAGGGAACAAGTAGCCACAAAATTCAACTCACTTCATTAAAGATCTTGTCTCTCTAGTAATATCCCTTTCTGCTTTGGTTTTCTCAGTAGGTCTCCAGGCCTTATACAGGTGATTCCTATATTGTGCCTGGCATTTCTTGTTGTTCACAGCAAGAGTATGTTTGGCCATGAGTTATTGCACTGCATCGAGGAGAAGAAGCTCGTATATTTTTATTATCATTCATCTATTAGTTCAACACACACATATGGAATACTTATTATATGCCAGACACTATTTTAAGCACTTGGAATTTAACAGTAAGATGTTTTTCGCTCTGGCATTAAGATCACACAGTAAAGTTTTTGAGGAAGAAAAAAATCGTTACCCTTATATAAATTATTTTTTAGTACATAAATAATAAGTAAAACAAATATCAAAACTATATGACATGCTAGGTAATGATAGGTATTAAGTAGAAAACTTTAACAGAAATGTAGGAACAGGAGTCACAAAATGTTAGTGGGTGGGATATGCTATACTGTGAAGTGTTCAGAAAATGCATCACTGAGAAGTGGGGGGTAAGCCATGCATATATCTGGAGGAAGAATAATTGAGATAAAGAGAATTATTTTTCATAAGTTCTTAGGCAAGAGTATGTTGGGGTCATGTAAAAAGTGGACAGGAACAATGGTTTGTATGTTATCATGGCAAAAGAATTGTTAGAATTTAAGCACTGTTAGAGGTAAGCTGGAAATAATGGATATTGTTTGAAAATTAGTGAGTATGATATTGAGATTGAAGAAAGTTTTAAAATAATGGTAATGACAAGGTCTATAGTATGACCATGGGAGTGAGCAGCTGAGATAGATTAAAGGATGAGATTCCTAGAAGGAAATTGGCCAGTTGGTCCATTTAGGAGCTAGTATATTGGAAGGATCATCTCTATGTATGTCAAAATCTCCAAGAAGTATGGCAAAACCACTTTGAGTGATAGTGAGCAAGGAGCTGGCACCTTTAAGGTACAATAGAAAATGATCCTGGAAGCAATGAATGATTTTTGTAAGGAGAAGTGGAATCTGGCATGGTCATATTGAGATCAGAAACTAGGAATAATCACAAACTGAAGCAGAGTATGAGCTGGAAGTAGCAGGG
>VBSM01000256.1:481535-499222 GCA_008086735.1 Cheirogaleus medius
TCATAGGCCATGGCTGTGAGGACAATCACCTCTGCCCCACTAAAGAAGTGTTCACCAAAAAGCTGCATCATACAGCCTTCAAAGGAGATGGTTTTCCTCTCATAGAGGGAGTCCACGATCATCTTTGGGGTGAAGACAGAGGAGAAGCATACATCTAGGAAGGACAGGAAAGCCAAGAAGAAGTACATGGGAGACCCTAGTAGTATAGGGCTGCTGAGGATGGTTACTACAATTAGCATGTTTCCACCGATGGTGGCAATGTAGACAAACAAAAATACAACAAACACTATTTTCCTAATGTTTGGATTCTGTGAAAGCCCCAGGAGGACGAACTCAGTTACAAAGGTTTGATTTTGCATGATTTCCAAGGAAAAGGTGATACCTCCAACAGTGATCAGCATGTAGCTTCTGCAATTATGACAAAGAAAAATTTGCTTCAGTTTCATTTATAGTATTATAGTCATCAATCAGTTGGTACATACATATACAAAATCATCTTCATGTTTCTTTTGTCACTGAGAACAAAAAATTAGAAATTGTTGAAGGTACTAGTGAAAGGTCAGGCAGAATTGGGTTTGAGATAAATTACTGAATGCCTTAAAAGAGGCTAAATTTCAATATGGGGGAAGACAACCATCCACATGTGGTAGAGAAGAGAAATAGTTTTCATCTCAAATGCCAGCTTTGATCATTTCCTGGTGGTTTCCTGGAGTGAATTGTTGAGAAGCATTCTGAAGCCAGCTCTGAGTTATGAAGAAAGGATGACTGTAATTTAATAGTGATGTCTGCCATTGGCATGGAATGGGAGCAGGGGTGACCAGCATGACATCCTAATCTGGAGACTGCCTCACCTACAAATAGAAGAAGAAATAACATGCAGTTTAAATGCCACTTGAAATTCATGTCTACTCTTCATGTATGTCTTTTAAAGTCTGAACTGTATTGGGCCTTTAAGTGAAATTATTCATTCTTTATAAAAGAGAATGATCTGTGGAAAATTCCTAGCTGTAAACATAATAAACAAATAGTATGCACTAAAACTTCAGTTTATTTTAAATCTGTCATTTTAAAATGAGAAGTTTATAAAAATAATAATGCCACTACCAGAGTGTTGTCATGGTGACTAAGTGAATTAAGTTGGGGACTCAGGACTCGCTGCCTAGAACTCAGTCTGTGATAGCCCTATGGTCCCTGTTTGGTGGTAAACTCATGTTTGAAGAGGCTAAGTTGAAGCAAACAACAGATTCTTGATCAGGGGTTTGAACACGAAACCTCTGGCTCCAGTTCCCACTAGATCAACAGGGAGAGAAGTGGGATTTTCCTTTTCAGCAAGAACTTCAAAGCAGGGGTGACCTTTCTATAAGCACTTACATGTACATATACACAAAGGCAAGGCAGAGAAACAAGTTGCTTATAAGACAGAGTCTTCATGCTTTATTAATTATTTGTCAATTATATTTGTCAAACATATATAATATGTTCAGGTCTGATGAGGTATAACTTCTAAGGATATAAATGTTTCAAATTTGATTGATATTGTAAAGCAGAGAGGTGTCTATATATTAATAGCTTACCTGCTCAACTCCCAGGATTATAATGCGGGTCAAATTTGAAAATGGGAAAATACTACTAATGATAAAGTGTCCTTATGCATTGTAGTTAGTGGTAACTCAGTTACAAAGCCATGCACCTTACCCACAGAAAGCTTCGGAATGAGTCATCCAGACAATTATCCAGCCATTGACTTCATTTTCCACAGGTAGACACAGCTTCACAGGATGATTGTATTCTCATCTATACGTGTAACCTAAATGTATCAGTCAAATAGCACATATATGTCTGCATATGTTAACATTTGTATATGTATACATATATATGTTTGTTAAAAAATAGGTGAATAAAAGAAAAGTGGTATTTATTTTGAGGTTTACAAATAAGCTGAACATTTATGAATGCCACTTAGACTTAACAGAAAGAATCAAGTGTTAATAAAACTAACAAATACACAATTAGGTATGTTAATATCTGTCCTTTGGCTCACTTTAAAACAACTATTTCCATTACGTTTCCAGGGTCATTCCTACTGGTGTCTGCACGATGAATCCCATGTCCATTTGTAAATTGTTGCCAAAGATACAGGAGTTCAACCAAACCCTATAAGGTCTTGGGATCAGTCAACACCCACTTATTACAAAGCAAAAATTATCCATATATGACCCAGCAGTGCACACCCTAGCCTAGGACAAAAGCAGGAATAACAATGAAGTGAAATGAGTTGAACATCAGCTCCAGATTCATATAGACCTGGATTCAAATCCAGGATCTTCTACTTGGGTGAAGCATGTTACTGAAAATTCTTCCAATTCTCAAAGCTTCAGCTACCACATTTCTAAGTACTCATAAGAAAAATGTCTATTGATAGGGTTCTTGTGAGAATCAGATAAGACAACACACTCAAAATCACTGATGCAGTAATAAGCATCAAACCTCATGATGAGTGGTGAGTACAAGCTCCCAGAGTCATTGACACAGAAAGAAGTTACAACATCTTCAATCTTAATTCGTACTTTACCATGACTAACATGGCTTTTACTCATCCTTTAAGTTACAAATGTAATACATGTTGTTTTGTCAGTGTCAGTACCGAAATGATATTTTTAATATGTATAACACTTTTAAACATCCTTAGTAATTCCTGAATAAATTATTGTGCCTCTGAAAGCCACTAGCATCCACTTATATTTCAGATAGCTTCATTGAACAAAACCTAATGGGTTGGAGCACATGGTCTAGGGATGGACATGCTTGAAGCTCTGACTTGGGTGGGGTTAAGGCAATATACAACCTAAACATTTTTACCTCTGTAATATGCCAAAATAAAAAATATAAGAGAAACTTAATTGGATGTGTGGTGGAAAGGAAGACAAGCTCACTATTAATCGAATAATTACATAATTCTTAATCTGTCGATTTCTTGTATCCGGGGTTTTCTAAGAGCAATTCCATTTTAGAATTAAAATATTCATTAGATATAAAAAATCCCTTTTTTTCAGATGAAAGGGATATTTTATGTTACTATTAAAACTTTGAAAATGGAGACTATAGTTTCCTCATGGTTTATGGTCACAAAGTTTATGATTTTAAATCGTTTACAAGGTAATTGTCCAAAAGGCATTATGTTGTCTCAGAGTGTATACTGGAACAGAAAAGGGACCCAAATTGACAAGTTATTACAATGTGAATAAAGTATGATATTTCTTTAATGGTAATATATCAACATTCATTTAATAGTCTTAACAAACAAACACATGGTAATGTAAGATGGTAATAGCAAGGGAAACTACGTGAGTAGTACATAGGAACTCTCCAAAGCATCTTAGCAACTTTTCTGTTAATCTTAAATTCCTTCCAAGAAAAAGTTAATTAAAAACAGAAGCAATTGTTCAATTTGTGCTAGTAATACACTAGCAATCCCAGCTTCATCAGGCACCAGCCATGTGTCATTCAGCAAACCACCATACTTCAGCCTCCTGTACTGTAAAATATATAGTCACACTTGTTCAAGCTGCCTGACCCATGAAAGTAAAACAGACAGTTATTATTAATGTGTTTTGCAAAGTAGAAATCAAATATTGATGTCGGCATTATTTTTAAGCATCATTTCCCTACAGACATAAAGTGGTTTGGAAAATTAAAACAGTCATAAGAATATAATCTTTTTTTTACATCATGCTATTTTCAATTATACCCATTCTAAAATGGCAATGAAACTGCTTTATCCATGTAATGCTTTTGAAAACAATATTAGTAAATAATTTCAGAATCATCAACATGTTGTGATTTTTATACAAGCAACCTCAACTCTATATATTTATTCTGAAGGCGAAATGAGATGAGGAAGTTTTATAATGAAAGATGGAGCCATATCATTTATAATAGTGAAACTTGAGAAACAACTAAAATATTCAGTGATAGGAAGAAGTTTATCTAAATCAGGCTGTTACAAATTAGTGTCGCATGGTGCATAGGGAAAATAAAGTGGATATATGTAAAATCGGAAGACTCCACTCTCTGTTGAGAGTCATGATTTCTTACCCTTAATGTCCTTCCCTGTGCCATTTGTTAGGCATTGTGGAGATTGTAAATGCTATATTCCTTTTTTTTTAAATTTCAGAATAATACGTGAGTACAAATGTCTTGGTTACAGGACACTTGTATGTTTATAGAAGCACAATTCACAATCTTATGGATGTAGAAAAACTCAAATACCCACCAATACATGAGTGGATTAATAAAATGTGGTATATGTGTACTATGCAGTCTCTCTAGCCATAAAAAAAAATAGTGAACTAATACTTTTTCACTAACCCCAATTGAACTGGAGACCACTCTGCTGTATTGTGTATCAATAACTCTGTAAATGGCAGCACTTGAATTTACCATGTTACATCAGTGTTCTTTAAACAGCCTCAGAAAATTCTGCTCTATAATCTAAAACATCAGGATGGGGAGAGCAACAGAGGTTAAATGATAAATGAGAATATTTTAGAAAGAAAATAAAATGCTTTGGGGAACAAGAAAAAATATGCACTTGTTGCCTTTCTAAGTTATTCAGATTTAACATGAACATGAAAGGCTGAAGGTAGGTCTAATTTCATTAGACTTGAAGTAATTAGGATCTCCTACCGCCCTCCCCCATTAAGCAAACAGGAATTTGCATTCTAACCGCTGCTGTTCATTGCACACATTATGTATCGAGTGCTGTTCTATGGACACCACATGTATTATTGCATTGTTCCCACATCATTTCATCTTGGTAATGTTATTATACTCCGTAAGTATGAGCAGCCTAAGAGCCAGAACGGTTATGTAACTAGCCCAAGTGTGCACAGTTCTTAAGTGATAGGCTCATGGATTGCATTAAACTTTATAGCCTGACACAACACCCACACTTTGAGGCACTGCATCACAATTTGTAATCTCTGAAAATGAAAATATGGGGATTATAAATCTCACAATTTATCAGTTCACTGAAAATTCTGGTGATGGTTATCTCCCATTCTCTGTGGAAAAAAGTCCATTCCGGGGCTGGCCAAAACATGGAGGTTGTTGTGAACCCTTCCTTGTAAATATAAGAGAGACGGGAAGATCATGTCTGGTGGAAGAGGTAGAGAATGTCCCCCGCTGCTTACCAAGTGCCATCTTCTACAGGGTTTAAGGAAAAACAAATAAACAAAAGTTTCATCCTTGGTTTCCCATTGCAATTTAAAGACATTTCCCTGAGAGGTCGTGATAGAATTGTTTCTCAGCTTCCCTCCAGGGTTTGGACATTTCTCATGAGTACGATTTTCCAAACACAATTTTATGTGTATTCACTTGCACAAGTGTTGGCAAAACTTTTATGTCTCTGATGAATTGGAGGATTTTTTCCTTTTTTCTTTTTTAAGTTCTTCTGGGTTTCTTTTTGAAAATGCGTTCATTTGTTTTCCTTCATGTTCAGGAATAGGACACTGTGTATACTGTGATGGAATATGTAGTGTGTCTTTGCAGAATTAGGGCAATTGTACTTACTAAATAGAAGAGTTGAGTTCTGGGATAAGACAGTATGAATCCATAGGGACAGTGTACATTGTTTTGGGACTAGGGTAGCAATGAGTGTTTATTAAAGGATAACATTTTATGTATAAGTATGCAAAGATTCATAGGTCAATCAAAAGTTTACTTTTTCCTCTCAGAAACTGATCCTGAGATTCTAAGACTTAAAAAATAAAAGCACCATTTGTAGAGATTAACAGACATTTTTCTCTTTTTATTTTATTTGAAATGAAGATATATAATGTCTGTTTAAGAAAAATGTGGCATTGAGACTGAAACCTGAAGGATAACTTTAACTTAGCTCATCAGGACCAGGAACCACGCCAAACAATTTATTGCTTTAAACATTCTTCAAATATTTTATCCTACATATTTGGATGTCTATTTACATCCTACAGAAAAATGCAAAATTGAAGTGAATTAAGGCCCAGAAACACTATCACTTCAATTGTCTGTGGTATTAAGACAAAATTGTTATTTTCTTTTAATTGAAATGCTATATGTGTATCCTGACACAGAAGAATCACCTTATATAGACCACAGTACTGGTCTGGGTGATATTTTATAAATATCACTCAGCAACAAGACTTCAGAAATTCATTCTGGGACCCTGGTTAGCTCTTCAAGGCATAGTTAGCATTTTCTATTTCATTCTATGCTTTTTTGGCTTATTATTTTTTTTTCTGTTAAAAGACTGCATTTGTATGTATATAGCAGCACAATTCACAATTGCAAAGATCTGGAAATAACCCAAGTGCCCATCATACATTAATGGATTAATAAAATGTGATATAGGTATGACATGGAATACCACTCAGCCATAAAAATTTAGGAAGTAATACTACTTGTGTCAACCTGGATGGAACTATAGCCCATTCTTCTAAGTGAAGTATCACAAGAATGGAAAAAACAAACATCACATTTACTCACTATTAAATAGGAACTAATCGATTAACACTTACATGAACATATGGAAATAATATTCATCAGAAACAAAGAAAGAGGGAGGAGGGGATGGGTAAATTCACACCTAACAGGCACAATGCACACTATAAGGAGAAGGGCACACTTATAACTTTGACTCAAATGATACAAAAGCAATTTATGTAACCGAAACTTTTGTAGCCCTGTAATGTTCTAAAATACAAAAAGAAAAACATAATAAAAATGAAAGAAATGCAAAAAACAACCAAAGTAGGGCAGAGAATATAAGAAATATTTTTGCACCATTATGAAAAAAATGAGCTGAATTATTTTTAAAGTTTACATCAGAAAAGAGAAAGAGACAGAGAGAGCCACTGCAAAGGAGAAGAAACAACAGGTAAGGGCATAGTAATTTGCCCTTGCAGAATTTACCCAATATTCTACTTGTCGTACTGATTAAAATTCCTTTTTCATGAATTATTAAAGTACAAAATTTATACTAAGTTTTCAAAGATAGATGCCTCAATTTCTGGGAAAGTTCTGCTGTTCATGATAATTCTTTATTACTCAGCCCTTACCAAAATTTTTACAAACGGGAGCCTTAAGAAATGTTCTGATATCTAGTGGATCTAGTCTTCAATCTCTATGATTCTCACATTCTCTATGTAATAAAAGGGTGCTATTCAGCACAGGCACACATCCATCCATGTGCATTTTAGAATTGGCCTATCAATTTATGTGAAAAAGTGTTTTGTCATGGGTAAGGAAAGTATGGGTGGATATTAATACATCACAAAATTATTATGTACAAAATTAAGACTTCTCCTGGGGTGTGCAGAGTCAGCCTAATATTTTCTACTGTAGCTCTGTTTATGTAATCTGTTGGATGTAAAAAAAATAAACAATTTGTCTGAAGAGTAATGAGTCAGTGTCAGATTTAGTGATTTATTTGTGCAGTTTTATGACCGTGAGCAGAAGGGAGGCACTTAGGTATTTGTATAATGTCCAGTCAGAACACATGAATATTCTTCTGGTTTCCAGGCATCTGTCTTTGTATTCAGGTCCAGGAACTATCTCATCTTGTTCTCTTTGGATCCTGCTTATGTTGAAATAATGCCTCGGCAATTCCTTAGTATTATTTATTTAACTTTATTTTACTTCATTATTCAGAATGCTTTATTATTTTTTTAATTAAATTTTTATTTTGGGATAATTATAGATTCACTTGCAATTATAAGAAGTAACACAGAGACACCCCAGGTACCCTTTACCCAGTTCCCCTCAAAAGCAACATCCTGCAAAAGTATGGCACAATATCACACTGGGAAATGGGCATTGATGCAGTCTTGATACAGGATGCTCCTGTCTCACAGGGTCCCAAATGTGGCCTCTTTGCAGCACTTCCTTCCCATCCCCAGTCTCTCCTCACCCCTCACAGCCACAATCTGTTCTGCATTTCTACAGTGCTGTCCTTTCAAGATTGTTATATAAATAAAATCATAAAATATGTAACAATATGTGGTTGGGTTTTTTTCACTTAGTGTAATTCTCTAAAGATTCATCCAGGTTGTTGCATATGTCCATAGCTTGTTCTGTTATATTGCTAAGTAGTATTTCATGGTATGGATGCACCACAGTTTAACCATTCATCCATTAAAGGACATCTAGGCTGTTTCCAGTTTGGGGTTATTATGATTAAAACTCCTATTTATGTGAGCATGGTTTTTGTGGGAACATAAATTTTCATTTCTCCAAGATAAATGTCCAAAAGCATGATTTCTGCATCATATGGCAATTGCATGTAAAGTTTTTCTTAAAGAAACTTCAAAACTATTTTCCAGAATGGTCGTACCATGCTGTATTCTCCCCAGCAATGCATGAGTGATGCAGTTTCTCCACATTCTCACCAGCATCTGGTGTTATCACTATTTTTTATTTTAGCCATGTTGATAGATGTGTAGTGATAACTCATTGTGTTTTAATGATCATTTCCCTAATGTCTGGTTATATTGAACATCATTTCCTGTGTTTAATTGCCCTCTGTACATACTTTTAATGTCTTTTGTCCATTTTTAATTGGGCTATTTATTTTTTACTGTTGAGTTCTGAGAATTTTTTTATACAGATACTAGTACTTTCTTGAACATCTAGTTTGCAAATATTTCCTCTCAGTATGTAGCTGAACTTTTCATTTTCTTCACAGGATCTTTTGAAAACTAGAAGGTTTCAATTTTAATGAAGTCCCTTGTATCAATTTGGTGCTTTTGGCTTTTGGTGTTAAATCTAAGAACTCTTTGCCTAACCTTAGATCCAGAAGATTTTCCATGTTTTTCTTTTTTTTCCAAAAAGGAAACTAAACAATACACTTCTAAATACTGCATGGGTCAAAGAGAAAATCTCAAAGGAAATAAAAAGCACATTGAGCTGAATAAAAACAAAAATATCCACTCTTTTGAAGCACAAACAAGCAGCAATAAAAGGGACATTTCTAGCACTAAAAGCATGCATTAGAAAAGTGGAAAACTGCCAACTCAATAATAAAAGCTCCCAAATAAGAAGTCAAGAAAAAGAAGGGCAAAATAAACCCAAAACAATCAGTAGAAGGAAATAATAAAAGTAGTTTAGGAATAGATGAATATGAAAATTAAATTTTATCATATGTATGTAAGTAGAGAAAAAAATATGTAGTATATAGGATTTGTTACTATCTGTATTTTCAGGTATCAACTGGGGTTCTTGGAATGTATCCCTCACAGGGAAGGAAAGAACTACTGTAGATAATTTTTACAGATCTATAACTATTAATAATTTTAAATATCCCTCCATCCAAATCTCAAGGCCCAGATGGCTTCACTGTAGAATTATACTCAATGTTATGAAAGAATCAACATTTTACATTACCTCTTCCAGGAAATAGAAGAAGAGGGAACACTTACCAATGCATTTAACGAAGCTGGTGTTACTGTGATATAAAAATCAAAGATAGTACAACAAAAGAAAACTTCATACTAATATCCCTTATACTACACACTAAAAATCCTTAACAAATATTAGCAAAAAAAAAATTGAGCCTCTACCTTAGTTTCACATTTTATATAAAAGTTAACTCAAAATAAAATATAGACTTGTATATAAAAGATAAAACTATACATAGAATGCTGTATTTTTTATTGGGCTTCAAGTGAATACTGGCTTCCAATGACTCTCAAAGATACTTTCTTAAAAATGATCACAGACACAAATAGGATGCACAAAATATACAAGAAAATGTGAATAATTCTTTTCTTGTTCATGTTAAATCTCTCTTATACACAACACAACCAGGAGGGAGGATAGATGAAAGACCAGACTGAGGATAAAGAAAAGTGGTACGACTCAGGTAAGGCACGTCCCTCGTCACAGATGGCTTAAGACCAACACAGGAGTACAAAGTGTTACCATATCCAATGGAATGCAGAGAGAACACCAATTAGGATCTAATATTGGAGCAGGGGATACCGAGATAAAAGTAGGGAGAGTAGGTGAGAGGCAACTAAAATAATCGAGGTGAAATATGATGGCAGCTTGGAACTAGGTGACAGATCTAAAAGTGATTATAAGTGGTTGAATTGGGGATATACGTGAAGGTTGAGTCAATAGGATTTCCTGATAAACTGGATATGGGGTATGACATACAAAGATCAAATGTGTCATCAGCTAAGCTACCAAGTGTTGTGAGTAGAGTAGGTTTGGAAATGGGAGCAGAACCAAGAGTACATCTTTAGACATTTTCAGTTTGAGAAACCTGTTAGTCATTGAGGTGGCAGTGCCATGGAAGAAGTTGGATTTCCAGGTCTTAACCTCAAAAAAGAAGTCTCAGCTTAGATATTAATTTGAGAATCTTGGTCATGTTAGGAGAGTATGTCCATGAAAATTGGGTTAAATCTTGGTCATGTTAGGAGAGTATGTCCATGAAAACTGGGTTAAATGTTGCAACTGGGTTATATAAAATGAGCAATGAAATGACTACTTAATTTAATGACACAGGGGTCATTGGTGTCCTAGACAGCAATTTACTAGTTTAATAACTCGTCTGACAATGTGTGGTGTGCAAGGAAGCTCCCTATCCATAATGAGGGAGACAGAATGAGCACATATGAAACAATGCATGCATGATATAAGTTCTAGAATGGGAACATATCAGTATGATCTACAGATTTCAAAGAATATGAAATGAGCTAGACTTTGACATGAGTGAGAATTTAGAAAATTCTAAATTTATAAATTTGCATCTTATAAAATGAGCAACAAAGCTAATAGCATTAGCAAGGCATGAAGACAGAAAAGCATGGTGTACATAGTTGAAACCTATGGACTTTGCCATCATAAAATCTTGGATTATATTACATATCTTCCAGGACTGTAATTAACTAGATAATATACACTCGCTCTTAAACTCAGTTGCGTTTCTGAGTGTGCATATTAAACATATTAAATGTCTAGCATTATGCTTTAAATTTTAATGTTTAAACTCATAGCAAAATATAATAAAATGGTAACTTATTATATTTAAATATTTATTAAACATTATAACGTTTTTCATGTTGTTTCTATCTCATAAAGTTAGTCAGATACACCCCTACTGGCCCTACATGCATGTGTCTTGTGTACATGCACCCCAGTACACTGGCAATAAGAGCAATCTTTACCTGTGTAATATCCCTGATTTTCCACATTACAGTCAGTTCTTACGTCTGAGTACCTATCATATGACAGACAACTTTTCTGTGCCCCAGTTTCATTTTCTATAGAATGGCAAACTAATTTTACCTATCTCAAAAGACTTTTGTAAGGATTAAATGATTTTATCAATGTAAAAGGCTTAGATCAGTATCCCCATATCTTTTCCCATGATGTGGACAATGACACTGAGCACAAACTACCTTCTGACAGGCCCCCCACCTCTGCATCGATCCCACAGACCTGTGCTTAGGTACACTGCTACTGAGTGCTCACCTGGTCTGCAGGATATCAGCTTAATACCCCCCAATACACAGCGGGCTGTGATATTTTGAATTGACTTTAAAAGAGAAGTCTTCCAAAACCATTTCCTAAAGCAGCCTACAGTTCTAACCAACAGGAAAAAGAGGTTAAATAAAATATAATGGTTTTCACTATTATTTTATAAATTAAGAAAGTAAAGCATGGCCCATAAAAATATTTTATATACAGTGATAAAATGTTTAAAGTCAAAGAATCACTCCCAACCACAGGCACTAGTTATGGATAAAATTAGCTTGACTTAATCATTATGCAATTATACATACCTCAAAACATCACATTGTAGCCCATACATATATTTAATTATTAATTGTCCATTAAAAGTTAAGAAATAAAAAACACTTAAGTGCATGTTCTTTAGAGGGCCATTTGTAGGTAATATTGTATATGTATAATCATATATGTATTTACTTTATTTAAAAGCATAGAAAATATGATGCATGAAATTTTATTTTTATTTCTTTAAGACAGAGTCTCACGCTGTCACCCAGGCTGGAGTTCAGTTGCATGATCATAGCTCACTGGGCTCAAGCAATCCTCCTGCCTCAGCCTCCTGAGCAGCTAGGACTATAGGCACGTGCCAATACACCTGTCTAATTATTTTCTTATTTGATTGTCTTTCTTTTTTTTTTCAGAGACGATATCTTGCTGTGTTGCCAAGGCTGGTAACAAACTCCTGAGTTCAAGTGATCCTTTCTCCTTGGCCTCCCAAAATGCTGGGATTGTAGGCATGAGCCCCTGCACATAGCCTGAAATTCTAATCTAATAGTTTCATGGGCATTACCTCATGAGAGAGTTTATAAATTTTCTTCTTAATGGCTGCACATAATACCATTTTATGGTTGCATCATAATTCCTTTAACCAGCCTATTTTTGCTTGACATTTATGCTATTTCTAACATGCTGCCTTACACAATGATGCTGCAATGAATATTACTTTACAGAAATCTTTACTCACTTATTTTTTTTTAATTTCAGAATATTACAGGGGTACAAACACTTTGGTCAGACAAATTGCCTTTGCACTGCCCCAGGCAAAGCTACAAGGGTGCCCATTCTCTAGACAGCATGTACCACACTCGTTAGGTGTGAATTCACCCATTTCTTCCTCCCACTCCCACCTCCCCGATCCCCAATGAATGTTACTTCCATATATGCACATAAGTATTGATCCATTAGTAACAATTTAATGGTGAGTACTTGTGTTGTTTGTTTTTCCATTCTTCTGCTACTTCATTTAGAAGAATGGGTTCCAGTTCCATCCAGGTTAATACAAGACATATTGGTTTACCATTTTTTTTGACTGAGTACTTCTCCATGTTATACGTATACCACATTTTATTAATACTTTCATGTACTGATGGGTACTTGGGTTGTTTTCACGTATTTGCACTGATTTAAATATTTCTGTTGGAGAAATTCCTAGAAATGTCATGACCAAGTAAAAAAAAAAATCACATGCTTAGCTTTGATAGCTTCTATAACATCACTCTCTCCAAATTTTGTACCAGATTTTATTCTCATCAGTAGTATATTAAAGAGTAATTGTCCGTGCAGCCTTAGTATCACTAAATATTATTAATCTTGATTATATCCAACAAATGATAAGGTGAAAAATTATAGTTCATTTTGATTTAACTTAATTCAATTATTTACTCATAAAATTACATGATGACATAAACAATATGTGTATTGTTGGTCTTAAGATAAAGCTAAATTAAAATCAATATAAGATCTATCTAGAGATATACATACATACACTTATCCATATCACACTAGTGATAATTTTTAAAATCTTTCTTAGTATTACAGGTTTATATAAATCATAAAAAGTATCTGTCTTGGCTCCCTTTATTTATTTTTTTAATTTCAGAATATTATGGGGGTCCAAATGCTTTGGTCACATAAATAGCTTTTGCACCTCCTGAGACAAAGCTGCAAGCATGTCCATTGCCCAGAAAAGTGCACTGCACCCATTACGTGTGAATTTACCCATCCCCTCTTCTCCTCTCACCTCTTCCATCCCCAATGAATGTTCCTTCCACATGTACACATGAGTGTTGATTGATTAGTCCCAATTTAATGATGAGTACTGTGATGTTTGTTTTACCATTTTTGTGATATTTTAGTTAGAAAAATGGGCTCCAGTTCCAACCAGGATAATATAAGAGGTATTAGTTCACCATTTTTTTTAATAGCTAAGTAGTTCTTAATACATTAGTCAGCACCTGCTATCTACCAGATGTTTTGCTAGTACTTTATACACATTTTCTCATTTAATCCTCATATCTGGCTAAGATGTGGCACATTTTATGGCTGTGAAAAAGGAAAATAATTAATTTGCTAAAGACTATACAGTGAGTATGTTATAGAGTCAGGATTTGAATCCAGGAAGTTCACTTTATAGCTCATGTGTGTATCTTACAGATGAATTTCTTTGGAGCTAAACAATTTCTTCATTAAAATCTTGAATTGTAAAAAGGTGATAGTCATGTGTCTAGCATATGTCCCAGGTCCGCCATTCTTAATAAGCATCAGTGGCCCCATGTCCTCAGACGGTCTGTAACCTGAGCACATGTATCATCAATGGCCTTTATCTCTAATTAAGGGCTTCAAAAGGATTATTACTATTCATAGTCTTCTTAATTTGCTTTGTTTTCCTTGAGAGATGCTTGGAGATAGAATTATCTACAGTAGCTCTTTTATAGGATGAAAATTACTATACCACTGTAGATACCAAAATTAATGCTTTCTTGGAATGCTTCTGGAGGGAGAGGGTTTAGTCTCTGAACAACCTCCCTTGATTTTACCACCCATGTGTCTAGAGAAAAATGAAGAAGTGTATTAATGACATATTTTAAGTATAATGTAATTGTTCATGCATTTAAAAAATTCAATTATTTCAAAAATTTTAAAATAGTAGCTCAAATTAACATGAACATGCTTAATTCTCAAATAAATTCTTAAGGCCACTTTCATGACACACTGGAATTTCAAAGTAAGTCAGGACCTGCACAGGGAACAAATCATCTAATGATTCAATGGGGAGTGATTTGATAGGACTAGAGTTTCTAATGATTCTAACAAAACATTGAGAACTGATACGCCAAGTGTCCTAGGACTTCAATAGGAGTCAACCTTGTGGTTGATAGAGGAACTTAAATTTCATCTCCATTGGAAAAGTTGCCAAAAATGGTAGCCAGCTGAGCTGTTTATAAAATCTTTCATTGGACTGTGCCTGCCATTTGGCTGTATTTTGAGCTTAATTTGTAAGCAGTTCCCAAAGCACCTTTGAGAAGAAAGATCATTAATGAGTTGTTCTCCTGGGTAATGAACCTGGGGTATAAGAGGGTAAAGTGCCATTTTCACATGGCACAGAATTCCACAGTGTGCAGACTTACATCACTCCAACCGCATCCCTTTGAGGCTGTGTCTCTGCTGACTGAGGAGCTCATCAGAGTACCATAGAGTTCCCATCCACCCTGCAGTGGTTGGGTTTTCCCAGGGGCAGAGCTCCACTGGAGCCAGGCCAAGCTGATTCACCATGAGCACAAATCCAGATCATGGACTTACCCACTCAAAGATTTGCTGCACAGCTAAGCTCTGATCTTCAGTAACACATCATCCTGCTGCCTCATCACACAGATGAAGAAAAGGGACTAGTATTCATTTGGCCACCTAGAAATATCAGGACCTAGTTTTTCTGACATGTAGTCTGTTGCTCTCTTCACGTTTCAGACTATTTTCAAAATTGTGTCATCTTACTGCAGGGTACCTGTCGTTACTACGGACCAAAAATCGGACCTCAGCCAGAAAAATAAAAACTAAATTGCTTCTCACTCCATGATACTCAAATAACATGATTCCAATTTAGAAATATTTTACATCGGGTAAGTGGTTTAGCTGAGAAAGATTTCCTTTGGTCTGCCACGGAGTAATGATTCCAAATTTCTTTCCATATACCTTATAAACCATTTCCTAAAGTAGTTTTCAAAGAGGATACCAGATTCAAGAACTAAATGTACAACTGGATTTTTAATACTGAAGCTATTCTATGGATAAATTTTAGTATTTGTTGTTTTAAAATAACTGCATTTAATTGCCACTAATGATTTTAATCTAATAAATTCACATTTCTAATATATAATAAAATATTTTATATACTAAACCATAATTAAATATTAGTCCCAAGATAGTCTATAGTGAAAATATCATAGGATATGGAGTAAGCACATTTGGGCTCAAGGATTAGGTATGTACATATTCTATGATTTATTAATAGCTATTTAACCTTTTGATCTTCCATTTTTCTGTATAATGAGAACATGAGATATCAGTTTTATAAAGTTGTAACCATGTGAGGACATTTAAAAATTTCATATCGGTTTAATACAATTAATTTTTATAATCACTGACAACTTTTACTCAGTAGAAGAAACGCAATACATTTTTAAATATAAGATATATCAAGTGTGTGCCAAGAGAGTATTGGCAAGATCTTCTTTCTAAATTATAATATTAATATATTCTACACTGTCCTAGATACCCATAGGCAATACTGCTTAAATATGCAGGCACGTTACACAACTCTGCAACTAGAAGAGAAAAATTGTTTTATTTTCTGCACAAAAGAGAGGTTCTTATCTAAATGTTCCCTTTTTTTTGATACCTTTGATATGGTTGAAAGAGCATCAGATTTGGATCTAGATGAATGCAGATCTGAGCACTAGATTGGTTTCTGACATTGGGCTGGCTACTTAACTTTTTTGAATTTTGATTTCTTCATCTGTAAAATTGAATAATCATAATAGTACCTACCTTGCAAAAGTGCTCTGAGAGTCGAGTGAGATGTAGGCAAAAGACTTTAAATTAATGAATTATAAAGTTGAAAAGATCATGATGGAAATACAATTTTCATATTAGATCATTGGTTACCTGAAATTACATTCCTGTTTAATAACGTTCTGATAGCATTTTTTTAACAAAAATATATATTATTTTATTTCAGCATATTATGGGAGTACAAATATTACGGTTATGTATATTGCCCATACCCCCTGCCCACTTGAGGCAGAGCCTCAAGCATTACCACCCCCATAAATTGCACATCTTACTCATTATGTTTGTATATACCCATCCCCTCCTCCCCCCTCCCACTCGCCCAACACCCAACAAATGTTATTCCTATATGTCCACTTAGGTGTTGATCCGTTAATACCAATTTGCTGGTGAGTACATGTGGTGCTTGTTTTTCCATTCTTGAGATACTTCACATAGTAGAATGAGTTCTAGCTCTATCCAGGAGTATACAAGAGGTGCTATATCACCATTGCTTCTTAAAGCCGAATAGTACTCCATGGTATACATATACCACATTTTGTTGATCCACTAATGTATTGATGGGCACCTGGGTTGTTTCCACAACTTTGCAATTGTGAACTGTGCTGCTATAAACATTCGAGTGCAGACGTCTTTTTCATAGAGTGACTTTTGTTCTTTTGGGTATATGCCCAGTAATGGGATTGCTGGATCAAATGGTAGATCTACTTGTATCGCTTTAAGGTATCTCCATATTGCTTTACACAGAGGCTGAACTAGTTTGCAGTCCCACCAGCAGTGTAGGAGTGTTCCTATCTCTCTGCATCCACACCAACATTTATTGTTTGGGGACTTTTTGATTAAAGGCCATTCTTACTGGAGATAAGTGATTTGCATTTCCCTGATGATTAGAGATGTTGAGTATTTTTTCATATGTTTGTTGGCTATTATTCTGTCTTCTTTTGAAAGATTTGTGTTCATGTCCTTTGCCCACTTTTTGATAGGGTTGTTTCATTTTTCTTTGCTGATTTTCCTGAGTTCTAAATAGATTCTATTTATCAGCCCTTTGTCGGATGTATAGCTTGCGAAAATTTTCTCCCATTCTGTGGGTTGTCTGTTTGCTCTCTTGACTATTTCTTTGGCTGTGCAGAAGCTTTTTAATTTGATCAGGTCCCATTTGTTTATTTTTGTTGCTGCTGTGATTGCCTTTGGGGTCTTCTTCATAAATTCTTTGTCTAGGCCAATGTATCGAAGAGTTATTTCCAACATTTTCCTCCAGAATTCTAATAGTTTCACACCTAAGGTTCAAG
>VBSM01000256.1:528590-542434 GCA_008086735.1 Cheirogaleus medius
TGGTATCTCATTGTGGTTTTGATTTGCATTTCTCTGATGATTAGAGATGTTGAATATTATTTAATATGTTTTCAGGCTATTATTCTGTCTTCTTTGGAAAGATTTCTGTTCATTTCCATTGCCCATTTCTTAATGGGGTTGTTTGATTTTTTTCTTGTTAATCCTTTTAAGTTCTAGATAGAGACTTGTTATTAGATCTTTATCAGAAGTGTAGAGAGCAAATATTTTCTCCTACTCTGTGGCTTGTCTATTTGCTCTGATGATAGTTTCCTTGGCTGTGCAGAAACTTTTTAATTTGATGAGATCCCGTTTGTTTATTTTTGCTGCTGCGGCAATTGCCTTTGGGGTCTTCCTCAAAAATACTTTGCCTAGACCAATGTCTGATAGGGTTTTCCCAACATCTTCTTCTAGGATTCTTAAGGTTTCCTGCCTTAGGTTTAAAACTGTTGGCCATCTTGAGTGAATTTTTGTAAGAGGTTAAAGGTAGGGATCCTAGTTCAATCTTCGGCATGTAGCTAACCAGTTTTCCCAGCACCATATATTGAAGAGAGATTCTCTTCCCCATTGTATATTTTTGTCTGGTTTATCAAAGATTAAGTTACCATATATTGAGGGTTTCATCTCTGGTATCTCAGATCTATTCCAGATATCGATGCTTCTGTTCTTATGCCAATACCAGGCTGATTTAACTATTATTGCTTTGTAGTACAGCTTGAGGTCAGGAAGACTGATGCCTTCCAGTTTGTTCTTTTTACTTAAAATTGCTTTGGCTATACGTGGTTTTTTCTGGTTCCATACAAAGTGAAGGATTATTTTTTCTAGTTCTGTAAAGAATGCTGGTGGTATTTTGATGGGGATTGCATGTTGTGTATATCACTTTAGGTAATATTGACATTTTAACAATATTGATTCTACCAATCCATGTACAAGGTAGATTTTTCCATCTGTTTAAGTCATCTGCAATTTCTTTTTTTAGTGTTTTGTTGTTCTCCTTGTATAAATCTTTCATACCTTTCATTAAGTATACTCCTAAATATTTAATTTTCTTTGGGGCTATAATAAAGGGTATTGCATTTTTGATTTGAGTTTCTGCTTGATGGTTCTTGGCATATATGAATGCTTCTGATTTGTGTATATTGATTTTATAGCCTGAAACTTTACCAAATTCATTTATTAAATCTAGGAGTCTCTTGGATGAGTCCATGGGGTTTTCTAGGTATAATATCATATCATCAGTGAAGAGGTAGAGTTTGATCTCATCTGCCCCCATTTGGACACCCTTAAAACCCTCTCTTGCCTGTTTGCTATAGCTAGGACTTCGAGCACTATGTTGAATAGAAGAAGAGGTAGCAGACAACCATGTCTAGTTCCTGTTGGAAGAGAGAATGATTTCAATTTTTCTCCATTTAGAATGATATTAGCAGTGGGTTTGTCAGATATGGAATTGATAATTTTAAGGTATGAGCCCTCTATGCCTATTTTGTTAAGAGTTTTTATCATAAAGGTGTGTTGGATTTTGTCAAATGCTTTTTCTGCATCTATTGACAGAATCATGTGGTCTTTGTTCTTGATTTTATTTATGAAATGAATTGCATTTATAGACTTGTGTATGTTGAAGCAACCGTGCATCCCTGTAATAAAGCCCACCTGGTCATGGTGAATTATTTTTTTGATGTGTTACTGAATTCTATTTGCTAAAATTTTATTTAGGATTTTTGCATCTGTATTCATGCGGGATATTGGTCTGTAATTTTCTTTTTTTGTTGCGTCCTTTCCTGGCTTTGGTATCAAGGTGATATTGGTTTCGTAGAATGAGTTTGGAAGGATACCTTCCTTCTCAATGGTGTGGAATAGTTTCTGTAGTATAGGTATGAGTTCATCTTTGTATGTTTGGTAGAACTCTGAAGTGTAGCCATCTGGCCCAGGACTTTTCCATTTGGGGAGGTTTTTAATTACGGCTTCAATTTATGAGCTTCAGATTGGTTGATTCAGGAATTCTGTTACCTCCTGGGTGAACTTAAGGAGGTTGTATGAATCCAGGAATCTGTCCATTTTATCTTCATTCTGTAGTTTTTGGTCCTATATATTTTTATAGTAATCAAATATATTGTTTTGTATTTCTTTGGTGTCGTGATCTCTGCTTTTTCATTTATTATTGAGTTTATTAAAGTCCTTTCTCTTTGAATCCTTGTCAATCTAGCAAGAGGGCCATCAATTTTGTTTATCTTTTTGAAAAACCAGCTTCTGGTTTTGTTGATCTGTAGTATAGTTTTCTTGTTCTCCCTTTCATTAAGTTCTGCTTTGATTTCCGTTATTTCTTTTCTTCTACTGGGACTGGAAATTGTTTCCTCTTCTTTTTCCAATTCTTTGAGCCTATTTGTTAGGTTGTTAGTATCTAAGCTTTCTGTTTTTTGTATGTGAGCATTGATTGCTATTAGTTTTCCTCTCAGGTATGCTTTTCCTCTATCCCACGGGTTTTGGTAACAAGTATCACTGTTATCATTTTGTTCAAAGAAACTCTTGAATTCCCTCTGAATTTCTTCCTGGACCCAATAATTTTTTAATAATTGATTGTTTATTTCCATGATTTTGTCAGATGTTGGGTGCTACTATAGGAATTGAACTTTAATTTTATGCCACTATGGTCAGAAAAGATACAAGGTATAATTTCTATTTTCTTGAATTTTTTGAGATCTGATTTGTGGCCTAGGATGTGATCCATTTTGTAGAAGGATCCATGGGCTGCTGAAAAGAATTTAAAGTCAAATTTATTTGGATGAAATGTTTTGTAGAGATCTGTCAGACCTTTTAGATCAAGTGATGTGTTCAGTTCTATTATATCTTTGCTTATTTTCTGTTTGGAGGATCTATCCAGATCATTCAGTGGAGTGTTGAAGTCTCCTTCTACTGTGACAGTGTTGTGTAACATGGTGTTTAGATTAGATAATGTTTGCTTTATGTAATTGGGTGCCCCCGTATTGGGAGCATAGATATTAAGAATTGTTAAGTCTTCTTGTTGGAACCCCCCTTTCACCAATATAAAATGTCCCTATTTATCCTTTTTTACTTTTGCTATTTTAAAGCCTCTGTTATCTGCAAATAGTATAGCTACCACAGCTTTCTTTTGGCTTCTGTTTGACTGGATGATTGTTTTCCATCCCTTGACCTTCAGCCAGAAGGCATGTTTGTGGGTTAAATGTATTTCCTGTAGACTGCAGATACTAGGCTTGTGGATTTTTATCCACTCTGCCAGTCTATGTCTCTTCAGAGGACAGTTTAACCCATTTACATTTATTGAGAGGATAGACATTGGAAGAAGATTATCATTCATATTGTTGCTTTGTCTTACTCCTTGAGCTGTCATGTAGTTCAAGATGTAAACTTTAAATCTTCGACAATTTTACATTGTGGAGTGTTTATTGCCCTGTTCATTTATAAATGCAGGTCTGAGAACTTCCTGTAGGGCTGGTCTGGACTTTGCAAATTCCTTCAGTGATTACTTGTTTGAGAAGGAGTTTAGTTCTCCCTCATAGATGAAACTTAATATTACTGGATAAAGAATTCTGGGTTGGGCTTTGTTCTGTTTTAGCAGGTTAAGGATAGGGACCCAATCCCTCCTGGCTTGTAAGGTTTCAGATGAGAAGTCTGCTGTTAGTCTGATAGGTTTTCCTTTATAGGTTTATTGTTGTTTTCGCCTTGCTGAATGGAGTATTGCTTTCATGTTTACTTTGGTAAACCTAATGACCACGTGACGAGGTGATTGACTTTTCATATTGAGTCTCCCAGGCGTTCTGTGATCTTCTTGTATTTGGATATCAAGATTTCTGGCCAGGCCTGGCATATTTTCCTTGAGTATTCCATGAAATATATTTTCCATCCTTTGAGATTGTTCCTCTTCCCCTTCCGGAATCCCGATCACCCTGAGGTTTGGCTTTTTTACATAATCCCACTCTTCTTGTAAGCTTTGGTCTTTTCTCTTGTTTCTGTGCTCCCTTTCTTCCTCTGATTTGTTTAGGACATAGGTGTAATCTTCAAGCTCTGAGATTCTTTCCTCTGCATGGTCCATCCTGTTCTTGATGCTTTCTACTGTATTATGGAGATCCTTGATTGTTTCCTTCATTGCCAAAATTTCTGATTGGTTCTTCTGTGTAATTTCAATTTCTTTGGAGAATTTGTCATTCATTTCCTGGATTGTTCTTGTGTTCTCTTTATGTTGTGATTCTATTTTCTCTTCAATTCCGTTGAGTTTTCTGACAATCCATATTTGAAATTCTTCCTCCGTCAGTTTAATGATATCATGTAAGTTGGTGTCGTTTGATTGAGATCAAGTATTATCTTTTGGAGGTTTCTTTTCTCTGTGCTTCTTCATGTTTCCTGTGATCTTCCACTGGTTCTTTCTCATCTGGGAGTTCTGTCGAGGACTGGAGGTGTTGGGACTAGGTATTCAGTAAAATTCTGGGATTCCTAAGGATTGATCTATGGCAGATCTGGGAGTATGTGGTCTGGTCCTGTAGCATCTTAGAGGAGTTTGAGTCAGCTGGATAATCTTTGATCTAATGTCTTCACCTTATGTCTATTAGGATTAATAGGTTTAGTCCCCTTGCTTAGAGATTCAGGGGTTAGATAACTCTTGTGGGCGCAGGATCTCTCTCAACTCCAAGGTTGAAGATGTAGCTACTATGATAAGTTCTAAGATTATGCTGACTTTCATTTGCTGAGGCATCAGAGAGTCACAAATAAAACTGAGACCTGCCACATGGCTTATCTCCTGCCGGGATGAGGTCAGTTCTTTCTGCACGGAATCCCGGAGGGTTGGTTGCCGCTGAGGGTATTTTTCAGCTCCGTCAATTCTCAGCTCAGACAACAAGCTCCCTCACTCCTCTGTATTTCATGGGAATGAGCTTACCCTGTGGTTGTAGGCACCAGTTAACAGGCCACAGTAAAGAGGTAGAGAGGGGACTCAGTTTAATAGACTGTCTTTTTAAAAAAATTTTTTTGTATGAGTTTATTTATTTCTGTTATTTTTATTTTTTATTTTCTTTTTTAATTTCAGCATATTATGGGGGTACAAATATTACAGTTATGTATATTGCCCATGCCCCCCTCCCCACTTGAGGCAGAGCCTCAAGCATGACCATCCCCCATATGTTGCACATCTCACTCATTATGTTTGTATATACCCATCCCCTCTTCCCCCATCCCACCCACCCAACACCCGTCAAATGTTATTCCTATATGTCCGCTTAGGTGTTGATCTATTAATACCAATTTGCTGGTGAGTACATGTGGTGCTTGTTTTTCCATTCTTGAGATACTTCACTTGGTAGAGTGGGTTCCAGCTGTATCCAGCAATATACAAGAGATGCTATATCACCATTGTTTCTTAAAGCCGAATAGTACTCCATGGTATACATATACCACATTTTGTTGATCCACTCATGTATTGATGGGCACCTGGGTTGTTTCCACAAGTTTGCAATTGTGAACTGTGCTGCTATAAACATTCGAGTGCAGGTAAATAGACTGTCTTGATTATCTATTAGATCTGCCTTTCTGTGGCCTGCACCAGTGGGAAGGTGGAATTGAAGCAGAGGTGACAATCTTGGATTCCAGATTTTGGATTGAACTGCCTCTTTCTCAACACTGCCCATTGGCAGAGTTAGACCCTATATTGCGAAGCACCCGGACACAAGTTGTAGGAGAGTGTGGGTGTTGGTGTCACCCCTGATTTTATCTAGAAAAGTAGTCACCTTTGCCACTCCACCTTGCCTATACTGGCTCTGCTCTCTGAACACAGAGCGCAGGTGGTTAGAGCAGCGAGAGACCACCCAAGATCAATCTGGTGATTCAGTGGTGCAAACCGCCACTCTCCGCCTTCTACCCTTTTAACTCCTAATTCGTGGTAAACGGCAGGCGTGGGAATAGCCTCTTTCTCAGCTCTGCCCTAAGGCTGAGACAGAACCTTTGGCACAAAGCACCAGGTCTCAAGTTGCAGGAGGGTGCGGGTGATAACGTCTCTTCCAGTTATACCTGGAGAAGCCGTCACTTTCACAGCCTCACTTCGTCCAGGTAGACTCTTCTCTCTGCACACAGGGCATGGGGTGGCTTGTGCTGAGAGAGACCATCTGAGATCAGACAGGCAGGACAGCCTCTACTGGCCACTCTCCGCCTACTGTCTCTTTAAATACCAAATTGGAGCTAAGTGGCAGGAATGGAAACAGTCTTTTTCTCCACTCTGCCCCAAGGCAGAGTTGGTATCTTTGGCATAAAGCGTCCATCCCCAAGTCGCAGGAGGGTGTGGATGAAAATTTCTCTCCTGGCTCTATCTAGCAAAAGCAGGCTCCTTCACAGCTCAGCCTTGTCCAGGCAGGTTCTGCTCTCTGGGCGCAGAGCACAAGAGGGTTGTGTAGCGAGAGACTGCCCAGTATCAGGCTGGTGGGGCAGCCAGACCTGCCTCTTTCCCCCTACCGTTTCCCTAGATGCCGAACCATAGACAATTGGCAGGTATGGACTCCAACCTTTTCTCAGCTCCAGCCCCAATGCGGATTTGGGACCTTTGACACAGAGAGCCCAGAACCAAGTTGCAGGAGAGCATGGGTGAAAGTTTCTATCCAGGCTCTCTCTAGAAAACCCTGTCTCTTTCACAGCTCGGCCCTGCCCTGGTGAGCTCTGCTCTCTGGGCACAGAGAGTAAGGGGGTTGTGTAGTATGGGATCTGACCATCCAATATTGGGCTGGGAGGCAGCAGTACCTATCGCCACTCCCTTCCCCCCTTCAAAACAGCAAGTCCAAGTCAGACCACAGGGATGGGGAGACAGGAGCAGTGTTGGAGGTGCAGAGGGACTTACTCCAACTTGCGGAGTCCCAAGGGATCAAGGAACCTACCTTTGCACTCTGTGTCTACACAGTGCCAGCCAAAACCTCGACCATATGCAAGGTCAAAGCCTCCTTTTGTGTATACTCCCCTCACCCTGGACCTGGAAGCGACCTGCAGTGAGATGCTGGAGTGGGCTCTCGTTCCTGCCAAGTGGGGGAGTGATCACTGGGTTTGGACCCTCCCCCACCTGAAACTGCATCCTCTGTGCGCTGAGGAGAGTTCAAAATGTTCCCTGCTCTAGTCTCCTCTCCATACAACTTTGTCCGGTGCTACCCCTTCCCATCAAGTTCAAGCACTTTCAGGCCTAGTGGGTGTGGCGCTCGGTGTAGGAGAGGGTGACTCTCAACGCCAGGTACGGCTGATGCCGCTGCCGGCTGGCAGCAGCTGAGGCCGCTTCTCGCTCCCTCCCTGTTGTATATTTCCAATTCTGTGGGAAAGAATATCCGAATCACCTTTAATTTCAGCTGTAGATTGTCTTATCCCTTCGTTTCCTGGTGAATGTCTGCAGGCTTGAGAAGCTGGTCCTGTGGACGTGTAGATCGCTTGCGTGTGGTTTTCCGCCTTCTTCACTTTCTGCACTGGGAGCAGAGAGCCAGGAGGACACCCCTACTCCGCTATTTTCCTACCTCTATCTGTATTTTTAAACATATTTTGGTACACCATTCTCTTTCTCTTCTCTCTCTGGAATTGAAATTAAATTAAATGTATGTTAGAGTTTCGCACTGTGTCTTTTATATCTCTTTTATACTATTAATATTTTCTGCATTTACTTCATTGCTCTCAGCCGTGGTCTGCACTTTTTTTTTACTATTTCTTCCAATTTACTAATTCTCTGTTTATGTATTTCTAATCTGCTGTCAAATCCATTCATTGGATTTCAGTTATTAGAGTTTTCAAATTTATTATCCATCTTGTGTTTTAATTATTTGTACATGCTAAGCTTATTTTTGAATGCTCGTTTTTCATTATTTGAATCATCTATGTCTACTTTTATTGCTCTCACCTTTCATTCAGGCTTTGTCTTCTCCTATACATTGTTATTTTTAAATGCTAGATTTTGTATATAAAAAGTTGTAAGAAAATTCAAGATTTTTACAATGTTTTCTACTTTAAGAGAGGATTTCCTATGTTTTTGTGTGGCAGCTAGAATTGGAGAAGTAGAGATCTCATATAACACTAATCTAATGAAGGTATTAGATGACTCAAGTTGAGCTTGATTTCCTTTGAGGACTACTCTATAGTCTATTCTCCCTACTCCAAGAGTAAAGCCCTCAAATGGTCTCAGATGAAAGCCTGGATGTTTAAAAAGGACCTCTCCTTGATAGACCTTGAATTTCACCTGTCCCTCAGGGTAGAGCATCTAAAGAGAGATGCTTTCAGCTTTTCACGCTTTCATCTGTGGCTTTTAGGATTATTCCATACCTTTAGAGAAAAGAGACCCCAAATGCAGAGTTTAGGTCTCTGGCTTTCCTTCTGACCAAAATATTGGTCCCACAGATTCTTTGTTCCAGGTAGTTTTTTAAATGCTTTCAAACCATGCATATTACATGTTTCTAGCTCTTATAGCTGTCCTTATATGGAGATTTTGGGTAAAATAAGCCATTTTTGCTAGATCTACCTTCAACTTTATAGTTTGGCAATATATGTTGGTTATAGAGAATTACTGTGGCATATTTTTAGGCAACATTCATATCAGTTAATATTTTCAATGTATTTTTATTGGAGTAAATAAATTCAGATTCTGGGCTGTTGTAGGCATCATCTGATCTAGCAAACACTTTTGCCTCATTCAGATAAGCAGAAAGCATTAGTAGTTCTTTGAATTCAGCTGGAAGGGATATAGAGAATTATGGCTTATGCATATATTAGTTTTTCATTTTAGAGTCATAATTTAATCCACAGTAACTTTGATCACATCAGATAGTTCTTCAGAATTAAAGTATGTTTGTGCATCTTTTACCACTTACCAATAAGAGAGGAACAGTGCTTAGATGTGCTCTTTATCTCTTAGAAATAACACATAGGACATTTGGGGTTGCTGGATTAAACCAATTTATTGGGTAAATTGAAAACTGTCAACTTTTTGTGGAGCCTATTACATGATAAAGATTTTGGCTGGTTCAGATAGGTATTTTTGTGACTCTTTATCTAAGGCCCTTATGGCATAGAAGATCCAACATTTGACTAAATATATGATGAGATAAAGTTGCTCAATGGAGCCAATGACAAGCCAAGTTAAGGAAATAACAGTGGAAATCCTTAGGTGCGGTTGCTGTGTCAGAAAAGAACAATTTTTTTTCTTGTAGAAACAGTCACTGTATTGATATTGGACTAAAATAAAGACATTGAATGATTAGACTAAAGATCACTATGGTTACATCTGACACAGATGCAGGCCTTCATCAATATAACCTCTACTCCAGCCTAAAGCTGCAGAAATATGATTGCTTATCCCTTAGAGAATAAGAATGTCAACTTCAGCTCTAGGGCTCTCTGTCTTTGAGCCTCAGGGCTTCAAGGGCAGAGACTTTCTAACAGCCTGAGTAAAACTCTCATTTGCTGGGGATGTGGTTGGTAAGGGAACCTGGGAATGTATTCTCCTTCATTCTGGTTTAAATTTGACTTGCCTTAGCTAAATAGTTCATAATGTGAAACTCATAATTTGTTATTCAACTTACTATAGAATTTTTCTTTTCACATTATAGACTTTTCACATTCCTTGGTATTCAACTACTTTTTCTTGGCAAGACCCAAGTCTTTTTCCTCTAGGGATTGTTCTAGGGAAGAAAACTGTTCAGAGAGATTACTTCATTTGAATTTGTGCCAAATATTCTAATTAACTAGCCTATAATGACCTTACAGTCTCTTTCATTTAAAATAGTGATGATTTAAAAAGTCACAAACTGTGCCTGCACATATAAATAGAAGAATTATTTTCCTATAAAATAACCCAGGAGATTTCAGAAAACTCAATTTTATGCCCAAGCTGGAGTATGCATTCAGTTGATATCCAGTCCTCTAGCTGTGATGTTTTCTTGTTATATACATTATTGCTTGGAGAAATTTGTGGCAGGTCTCTATTTCCTGGGATAGATTGGAAGATATAGGGAGATGCTTTTAATTAGTAAAGCAGTGGACATAGGGGTATGCCATTTGAATGACTGAAAAACTGAAGAGTTTTTCTTCTACCTGTGAGAAAGCTCTGTCATTGGCTTTTCAATGAAGTTAAATTTCAGCATTTGCCTTGTTATGTACAGAGCTTAAAAATATAAAAGTTATAATCCCCAATTATTATAGAGTACTTTTTGGCTCCTTCATCATAATTGACTGAGAAGAGAAAAATTCAAGTAACTAAATTTAAAGTTGTTAAATGTTTTGCTTATTTGTGCCACCAAATAATGGACTTAGCCTTGTTAACTTACATTAGTTAGGTCTATTTTTACATAGTCATGCAAACATAGCATTTTTGTTTTTGTAAGAAGACATTTTTCCAGCAGGTGAGAATATTCAACTACTTTTGTACAGTAAACATTGACATTATGTTTAAGCATTTTGCATTTATATTTTAGGCATGTGTCTTGGTAGCTTTTATACCTCTCTGAAGGACTGAGATAATGGGAATCCTGTGTAGAAATATGGAAACTGTAGCCACTTGGATCTATTTCTAGATTCACTGATGATCCACATATTATCATGTGTTTTATGATCACATATAGATGCTTGAGGTATCTGCAGTTATCTTAATTGAAAAAAGCATTGACTTTTCCAGATCAAGGACAAGACCCAAGATGTGAGTTCTTGAAACAACTGACCAGGGATACTCATTGAAATTTCCTGTGATTCTATGATATGTTGAAATATAGCTAATGTCTTAAATATTATATGCCTTCATTGGAGAAATATTAATTGGAAAATTTATTCTTGTAAAACACAGAAATTAATCAGAATATTCAAAGTATATTTGGTTATATTATACAGCTTGATAGGTGTTTGTTTTCTACTTTGCCAAATAACAAGGGAAACATGTTGCATGCTACATGTGCAATAAACCAATGGATTTATAATCTTAGTTTTTGGGATATTATATTTTACATGGTATGTTAATAAACTTGTAGAATTACTTTTAGACATATTTGAATTAGAGAATTTCAAATTATGTATCATACCATGCTTGTTAGAGTTTAGAACAAAATACATATTTTGTTCTGGAAACATGATATGGGCTTTTATGCATGAATCTAAAAATTATCCAAGCAAACATGTTAGGGACAGTATCCCAGCAAAAATGACACTTCGACATTACCTTGTCTACCGTCATTTAGAATGATTTTTAAGACTAAAATTGTAAAATACTATAGGGGCATTTTTGTTATTTGGGAATTTATCTTTTAAAAATGTCATGTTCTTAAAAAACTATGCTAAATTATTTTTCTTCTAGAAAAGTGTTAAAGTAGTGTTTTAAATTGAAAGCTTAGTAATCTTTGATGACTTAAACTATAGAGGATAGTTTATGTACCCTAACTTACAAGTAAATAGCTAAATTGTCTAATAGAAGATTTATTCTGGCGAAATCTGTCATTGCTGATTAAAGAGAGAAAAGGCACTAGAGCTTGCAGAAAGTGAGGTGTGGATAAAAAGAGAGAATTGGAAATAGACTACATTATACCCTTATGTTCTTCAACAGTTATGCCTTTACTAGTCTATAGAGTCAACAATGACAGAATTTCTGAATTACGTGAATGAGAAGTATAGAATGTTCATCACAGCTGGCTTCTAGTGAGAGCTCAAACTCTTCCTGCACATGATCTGCCCCACTGCTGGATCTATGTAAATAGAAGCATCTTGTCTACATGTGAGGTTTACTAATTTGGTAATTTTCCTCAGCAGTGAATAATGAGAAATTTAGGTTTGTTTCTTATACTTCTTCCATTCTTCTCTGTTCATTAAGTTTGTCCTTAACCATCAGATCTGGAAACTTTAAAAAAATCAATGATTTTTTTCTTTTTGAATTTTTAGAAGTTTTCTTTACTAGGATCTGGTCTGGGTTTATTTGTTGTGGACACCCCAAGAAGCCTTCTGAATATCCCAAGAGACCCTCAGGAGGTTGGGCTCCCAGTACTTCACTATAAGAAACCTTTCTTTTTAAAAGAATACTAGCCTCACTTAATTACCACATTAATATTCTTATTACTGGTTGATATTCATTTATTAGGCATTATTTCTGCTTCCTGATTGGATCCTTCTTTTCTTTCACTTTCTGCTAGGTAGCTCTTCCTCTGCTGCTGGGTCCAACTTCCCCCCTATTATTCTGCATGCTTCTCGTCGAAGTCCATCCCTGCACGGAAAAAATTACTACTCACATATAATTAGGTAGGTAATTCCTAAAATATACAATTTTATTGTATGCCTAGAAAGAAGTTAATGAGTTATGGGTGTACTATTCATTTTCTCTTGGACTATGTCTGTAATCCTTTTCAAGTTGTCCAAGATGCAGAAGATTTTTTTCTGATCTAGTGTTCACAGTGATGAATTCAAGAACACTAATAATATTTCTCATTTATTGAGGCTTTACCAAGTGCCAGGCACTGTTCTAGGCACTTTACTTTGTTGTAATACAACAACAAGCCTAAGGGGTAAGCAATATAGGTGTCCCCATTCTAAAAATGATGAAACTGGGGCATAAAGAGGTTTATTAAGTGGCTCAAAGTCACATAGTAAGTGGGGATGCTGGGATTGCGGCAGAGGCAGTGTGGCTCCAGCCAGAGTCCACATTATTGACTACTGCGCTGTGCTCTCTCTCCAAGGATGCCTTGGATCTTAAATAGGTGCACCTTGATGAGAAACTTGGAGTCATAATTTGTTCACTGTAACGATCAAAACCCATTTGCCACTGGCTTGCGTTTTCCAAATAACAGTAATAGTCTGGGATATTGTTATTTAAGTATAAATATATGAAAAATAAAGAAAAGTCAGAAGGGTAGAATAAAGCAAGATTGCAGTAATAGTATCAGAGATAGTTCTACTGGAAAGAACTCTGAGACTCTCTAGTTTAATCCCATTATTTTCCAATGAGCAAACTGAGACAGACTTGTAATTACACTTAGAAAATGTCTCAACCTTATACCCTCTTACAATGAGCTTGGAATTTCCCATCATATATGTCTCTTTTTGGAATCTGGACACTGAAATTATATTTATGAGTGCTCTTAGTAGGTAAAAGTATTAAAAATGAACCCATGTTCCACTGTTCCTTACCTCTCTTTTCAATGTGTATTTTCTCCTTCCTCATTAACTAGCTCACCCCAAGAGTTTCTAATTGGTACTAACTGATCAACACTAAGGTGTTCACATGGTAATAATATTCACTGGGTGCCGGTCGGGTGGCGGGGTGGGGAAGTAAATCCATAACTAATGGCAACGGAGCACACTGTAGCGGGGAAGGACATGCTTGTAGCCCTGGCTTGGGCGAGGCAAATGCATTACATGTAACCAAAATGTTTTTACGCCCATAATATTATGAATAAAAAAATAAAAATAACACTAGTTGCTAATGTGGTAGTTGGTGATAGTTCAGTTCCAAATCAATTGCTGAAAATCAGGATAGTGTTTAAGTGTATTAAGAGTTGTTGTACAGATCAACACCTAAGTGGACATATAGGAATAACATTTGTCGGGTGTTGGGCGGGTGTTGGGCAGGTGTTGGGCAGGTGGGAGGGGGGAGGAGGGGATGGGTATATACAAACATAATGAGTAAGATGTGCAACGTATAGGGGATGGTCATGCTTGAAGCTCTGCCTCGAGGGGGGAGGGGGGCATGGGCAATATACATAACTGTAATATTTGTACCCCCATAATATGCTGAAATTAAAAAAATTAATAAATTAATTTAAAAAAAAGAGTTGTTGTATAGGTAAAGATGAAATGCAGAGAATTACAGCTTCTTAAAAATCAGAGTCAAACCAAAAACA
>VBSM01000256.1:601606-625842 GCA_008086735.1 Cheirogaleus medius
GAATTGTGCTGGAAAGGGCAGCTTCTTAATGTCTTTTTCTCTTTAGGTAGAGCTTCTTATTGTTATGTAGTTCCTTTATCACCAGGAACTAGCTAGACATTGATGGTCTTGTATCATTGGTTCAATTTATTTATAAATCTATGAATTGAAGATTTGACATACTATATAATAAAACATTATTCTGGCCTGATTATTGTGAACTACACAGATTCATGCCTGATCCATGAAACACTAAAATTCAAACACATTATAATTATTTGACCTCACAACTTCTCATTGTGGTCTCTGGTAATAATATACAAGGAAAAAAGAAAATATAATATTTAGCATATGAAAATACAAATACTGAAAGACATGTACCTAACCTTTTTCATTCTAACTAGGTTCATTAACATAAATTTGCAAAATTGTCCCAGCAACAGTTATTGCTTTAGCTTTCCATTTTATTTTCCTTGTTGATTTACCTAGGCATGGTGAAATTCATTCTGGTAAGTTAAGTGGGGTCCATGATCTTAAGATTTTATTTTCAGTTTACAGGGAAAATAAACTTCAGGCACAGAGGCAACATTTTAGATTTCACCCGTGTGTTACACTTATCCCTTCTGTTTCTTTTCAATAGACAAAATCTTAGTGACAGAGCTATACCTGGATGCACAGGGGGCTGAGTAAAATAGGCTGTACTTGGTTGGTCATGACAAGTACCCACCTCTTACTGCACAGGAGGGGAGAATGGGTTTTAGTGGACAATTATCAGCCCTGTCACAGGCACCCAACATCAGGAGTATCCACAGAAATATTTTTCACTCAAAATAAATTCAAGTTGATATTAATTGCAACTTATTATTGCCAAGTACTATTCTAAGTAGCAATTAAAAAATTCTATATTCATAGATAACAGTATAGTGGATTATGCTCTTCCAAAACATTCTATAGCAAGTCCAGAAGATTTGTGACTTCCATGAATTTGAAGATATTGCATGAATTTTTCTCCAACTAGGGATTGCTAATTTTTTTTTTTTGAGACAGAGTCTCACTCTGTTGCCTGGGCTAGAGTGCCATGGCGTCAGCCTAGCTCACAGCAAACTCAATCTCCTGGGCTCAAGCGATCCTTCTGCCTCAGCCTCCCAAGTAGCTGGGACTACAGGCACACGCCATCATGCCCAGCTAATTTTTTCTATATTTTAGTTGGCCAATTAATTTCTTTCTATTTTTAGTAGAGATGGGGTCTCTCTTTTGCTCAGGCTGGTTTTGAACTCCTGAGCTCAAATGATCCGCCCACCTCGGCCTCCCAGAGTGCTAGGATTACAGTCATGAGCCACCACGCCCGGCTGGGATTGCCAATTTTTTAAGAGAATGTTTAAGTTTATGTTTTGAATCCTTCCAGCACTATAACTTTCCTGTGTTCATCATAAATCTCATCCCCCCACAGATACTCCAAATCCCCTTTATTTGATCCTCTGAATCTCAGGTGAATAATAAGCAGAATCCTCTACCATTCAATCTCTTATGTGAACATTTCCTTTCTTTTATTGTTTTCCTCTTTCTCCTCTGCATATTTCCACTTAAGTGAGGCATTTTCTTCTCCCATAGTTCTCATACTGAAGGCCTACAGATGAGACCTCGTTCTGGTTGCTTCTCACTGCTACTTCCAGTGCATTCCCCTGCTTCAGTTCGTGATTATTCCTAGTTTCTAATCTCAGTATGACCATGCCAGATTCCACTTTTCCTTAAAAGAGTCATTCACTGCTTCCAGGGTCATTTCTTCTTGTACCTTGAAGGTGCCAGCTCCTGCCTCACTGTCACTCAAAGTGGTTCTGCCATACTTCTTGGAGAAGAACTTTTAACATCCACAGACATGATCGTTCTAATATACTGGTTCCTAAATTGACCAATTGGCCAATTTCCTTCTAGGAATCTCATCCTTTAATCTGTCTCAGCTGTTCTCTCCAATGGTCATACTGTAGACCTTGTCATTACCATCATTTTAAAACTTTCTGTAATCTCAATCTCATACTCACTAATTTTCAAACAATATCCATTATTTTCTGCTTCCCTCTAACAGTGCTCAACTCTAAAAATTCTTTAATGCCATAGTCACATACAAACCATTGTTCCCGTCCACTTTTTACATGACCCCAGACATACTCTTGCCTAAGAAAGTATGAAAAATAATTCTCTGTGTCTCAGTTATTCTTCCTGCAGATATGTGCGTGGCTTACCCCTTCACTTCCTTTGGTTGATTATTCAAATGTATCTTCTCAGTAATGCATTTTCTGACCACCTCACAGTATAGCAAATCCCACTCACTAACATGTTGTGATTCCTGTTCCTACATTTCTATTAAAGTTTTCTACTTAATACTTATCATTACCTAGCATGTCATATAATTTAGTTATTTATTTTATTTATTGTTTATATACCAAAAAATAATTTATATAAGGGTAACAATTCTCTCTTTCTCAAAGACTTTACTGTGTGATCTCAATGTCAGATGATTAAAAAAACAACTTTACTGTTAAATCCCCAGTGCCTAAAATAGTGTCTGGCATATAGTAAGTGGTCAATTTGTATCTGTTGAATTAATAAATGAACGATAATAAAAATACACAAATGGGCTTCTTCTCCTTGATGCAGTGCAATAACTCATGGCCAAAAATACTATTGCTGTGAACAACAAGAAATGCCAGATACAAGATAAGAATCACTTGTATCAGGTACAGGAGACCTACTGAGAAAACCAAAGCTGAAAGGAATATTACTAGAGAGACAAGATCTTTAATGAAGTGAGTTGAATTTTGTGGCCACTTTTTCCCTGGGAGCATGTCTTTATTCTTGGCATGGGCAGGAGCTGGAGAGTCTGGGCTTTGCACAGGTAGAGGGGCCCTGCTGGAGGTGGGGTGGGGGAGGAGACACCAATGGAGCTTTTGGAGGAAATTTGGAGAGCCTGAATCAGCCAGTACTTTTCCCCCAATTTTAGGGGCTGTATAAGATTGTTATGGACTGAATTGCATCTCCCCCAAAAATGTTGAAATCCTAACCCCTAATACCTGTGAATGTGGCCTTATTTTAAAATAAAAGAAAATTTTCAGATGATCAAGTTAAGATGAGGTTATTCAGGTGAATGCTAATTCAACATATCTGTGTCTTTATAAAAATGGGAAAGAGAAAAACACGCATACAAGGAGAATGTCATGTGAAGAGGGAGGCAGAGAGATCAGGTGATTCATTTACAAGCTAAAGAATTTCAAAGATTGCCAGCAAATCATCAGAAGCAAGAGAGAGGAATGGAACAGATTCTCCTTCTTATTCCTCAGAAGGAACCATGTAATGAAATATCAACTCATAAAAAAGCAGAAGGCACAGAAGCAGAATCAGAATATAAATATGAAGAGAACATAAACAAAGCCAAAATGTGGATGTTTGAATAGACAAATAAAATTGATAAATACCCACCATTGTGCTAGTACTTACATGGGTGTATACATTTGTCAAAATTCATCAACCATACATTTTAAAATGCTGCATTGTATGATATGGAAATTACACTTTAAGAGGGAGATTTAAAATAAAAAAACGTTAAAACAAACATTATTTTCTTTCCATTACCTTTCTCTCTTTTTCCTTCCTTTACTGACATATTGATTTCAAAATATTCCAGAAACCACAGAAATTTTTATTAGTTGTTTTTATTGTAATTACCTATAGTGTATTTTCTTAATATCATTATTATTAATTATTAATAATTTATTTGTTATTATTATTAAATATTATGTTTAATGGTAATATTTTCCAGAATGGGATATTAAGAGAAGTTAAAAAACTTGCCTAAAATCATAGAAATACAAATCATGAATTTACAATTCAATTGTGTTGGTATTAATATCTATTTGAATCTTTATCTGGGACATTAAAAAGATTTAACCAAAAGAAGAAAGCTTTAGAAACTTTCAGTAGTCTACACCTGGATGTGACTCTGAAGGTATGCCTGAGGGAGCAGTTGGTCACTGTCGTGGGAGGTGTCCCTTAGCACAGGGAGGAGGAAGGGAGGCTCTGAGGACAGAATCTGCCTGTTGACAGCCTTGCTTGGGATTAATCGGCCCCTGTCTTGCTATGGTCTTAGATTCACTATGCTAAATAATTCACCAAGCAAATCCTTCAGTGTTAGGTGGGAAGGGATGTGGTCTTTCTTCCTCTGGAGGCTGGGCCTTTGTGAACTTTTATGAAATCTCTATAAATATTTGACAGAGAAAACATACATGTCTAATTCACATGTTCTGCCAGAGAATATTTTGGATTAATAGAGCTGTTTGCATTTATAGAGATGTTTCTATATGGAATAGTGGAATTTATTTTAGAAAGTTCTAGAAACAGAAGTAAGAAACTTTCTGCTGCTAGACTCATTTTTAGATTCTAATTCGAGCCTGTTAAGGAAAGGTTGGCTGTCTGTGAAGTATCTCCTCTCCCCATAGCTTCTGCAGCAGAGTGTACAAGTCTAAAGTAAAATTCATACCTTGTAGACACACTGCACATGATTATCTTCAAAGTGAACCAGAACTGAAAAAGAGAAAACTGTGAACTTTCTATCTGATGTTATCTCTTTTTGTTTAACAAGAAAAAAGGTAAGTTTTCAAGCCCAACTGAACTATTCTTCTCTTTAGCCTCCAACTTAGAGCAGTTGTCATCTAGTTCTGTCTCCTGAGAAACCTGAGGTGCCTAGGACATATTTCCCCCAGTGATGAAAAGATTTTCATATTTCAGGATTCCCCAGCTTACACTGGCCTCTGCTTGATGCAGAAGTATCTCAGAGCAATTCTGATAGAAAAAGAAGACGCAGTGAGGGGTACAGAGATATAGTATCCAATACCTGTAGACTCTTTATTTGCCAAGTTTAAGTTCAGGACAAGGGTAGGGATGCATGCTGATTATACACAGTCAGGATGCCTTGATACTGATGATGGTCATGTTGGCTGTCTACGAACTTCAATGTCATCTTCTTACTACGTCATCTTTGTGGGGTTGTGGTAAGAAATAATAGATGATTGGAGGAGAAAGAAACAAAAATTTTTAGTGAAATCCTGGAGAAACTACTCTTTATCCCTACCATGGGTTTTAGCTCATCTTTGTATTAATATATGTGCTTTTCTCTGTCTCATCTCCTGATTCGTTTTCTCTCTCTGAGTCTTGCTCACAGCAACATTTCCTGTTTCCTTTCAGCTCTGAATCCTCCTATTATTCTAACATTTCAATCTCCTCCTCACTATTACTTATCAAACATGCATATAAAACGCTTATCTCTTTGACACATCCTGAAGACAGCATCCATTTGGCAGTCAAGACATGAACTGAACATGTCAGTGGTTTCCTTCCTCACCTGTTTCTGGTTTCTTGGCTTTATGCTGGCTCTACCTGGATGGTAGAATCTGATGCCTTGCATGGCAGTGTGGATGGAGTGAGAGAGAGATTGCTGTGGATCACACAGGCTTGGGTTCTGGTCCTAGATCCTCGCTAACTGCTCACTGGTAAACTCTGCCTCCCAGCTTAGCCTGAAGTGTACAAACCAGAGCCACGACAATGTGCGCCTATGAGATATTGTACAGTCAAATGGGCAGAAGATGTTGAAGGAAAAGTGAGTGAAGGATACTCATATGAAACACATGATGAATACCACACACACACATTTTAACAAGGCTATTAATAGTGAGAGAGCTCTTTGGGGAAATCTGAGAAGGCTTTGCTGAGCAGTTGGTACTTGACCTAGGCACTCTGTGCACAGGTAGAAATGGAGGGTGGAGGTCATAGCAGAGGGCAGGTCATTCAACCTCTGTGAGATACAGAATATTCAGGGAGTGAGATGTCTGGGTGTATTTACGAGGCACAGAACATGTCAGGCGTGGCTGGAGCACGGAAGAGCAGGAGCACTGGGAGGACAAGTGGGAGGGAAGTGAGGGCCCCCAGTCCGGGGCTTTGAAAGCTGCAGGGAGCATCTCAGCCATTGTGTTTGCAAACTGGAGTAATCTTTTTTTATATTTATGAATCATCATGTTTTCAAAATACCACGTTTCCTTTCCAAGTGGTAGTATTAAGGCAAAAAGGGGGAGAAGACAGTAAAAGCGAGAAGAGGGAACACCTGAATTTGCGTCCTTTTTTCTGTAAGACAGAATAGCCATCCCAATATAGGTCTGTGAGAATCCACTTCAAGGAATCTAGGATTGGCCATTTGTAACCTTGGCATTCATGAACTCTCAGCTTGGATCTTGGTACGTGTGAGCTAATAATTCTCATAATGAAAATTCACTTAGGTATCTCACCCAACATGAGATATTGTTTCTCTTCCACTGAATTATACAAGTCATTTTATCTATAATTAGATGAGTACTAAGTATCGTACAAAATGAATTATGTTGTATGTCGTTGGAATATGAAAAAATCCTGTTACACCTGAGGGAAGATGTTTAACTTCGCTATTCCCCACATTTTCCATCCTTCACAGGGAGTAGTTGGGCATGATGGCTTCTGATCCTGTCTCAGAAATGAAGGGGCCAGTCTGAAGCCTCAGAGGATCCTGTTTGGGAAGCCTGCAGGCACCACAGGGGTGTTGCTTCCCCCTGAGTGTCTAGGTGCAGGGAACAGAAACACTGCTGTCTTCAGTGGGGCTCTGGCATCTCACAGGAGGTAGGCTCTTCACTACAGGTAAGCTCTAATCCAGCTGTACTCAATTTAGTTTTAAAAAAGACCACATTCTGTTAAACAATTCTGAGTATTTTTTGTTCTTAGGTCATGAATAAATCTTAACTAGAGCTGCTCTTATATTTTATGGCTCCAGATTTTATATTTTGCCCATGAAAAGTATTAAATTTCACAACCTGGTTTTCATGGCATTTGGAAGGGAGGACCACCTACTATTTCAGGCTTTTCTAGGATGACTGTGGAGTCTGACTAACTAGAGGTTTCATATGGATCTTCTATTTGCCTGATACTGCCCTTTCCCTCTGACTTCCGGTGAAACTTGGTTTCCTTTCTCTCATTCTAAGTGTTCTCACTGGTCTTATTTTCATATCTCTGGGTCCCAACCCTTTTGACAAGCAAGACTTATTTTATTTCCCTTTTCCTCTCATCCTGGGTCCCATATGTTCAAGATATTATGTACTTTTATGCATTTTGTTTTTTATATTTATTAAAGATATTGGGCACTGTCATTCCTAGCTTCTGACCACTGTAAAAAAAGCTAGCATTATCCACAGTGCTGATATAATTTCAGCCACTCAGCAAAGGCACTTAATGTTTTAAAACAGTTAGTTGTGCAGCTGTATTATGGGTAAATAAACAAGTTAAATGGACCTTTTTGAAAAATGGAAAGTATCTGTTGGAAAGCCAGCATGAATAACCATGATAAAATAGCTGCAACAATTACATACAGTGCATAGCCTCATCTTCTATATACTTTGCACATACTGAATTATCTAACCTTTGTAGCAACACAAAAAGGTAGATCATTTTATTATTTATGTTTTACATGTGAATATGAAGAGCCTTGTTAAATATCAGACTACTGATGGCCAATGAGGTGGGGTTTGAGTCCAGGCAGTATGGCTTCAGACTCTGCGCAGACTACTGCGATAAACCAAAACACCTCTGGACTCTAGTTTCAGTGTTTGCATCTCTGAGAACCTGGTTGAAAACCTGACTCTCTTTAATTAAAGTTATAGTTTGTCTCTACGTAATTTTGAATTCTTCACTGAACAATCTATATTTTTAGGAATGTGTATTCTTCTCACTAAAGATGGTTTCCAGTCAGTCTTCTGATACCAATCACATGATGCCTTACATAATTAATCATCTTTTCTACAGTTTTCTTAAAATTCATGTAAGTTTTTACAAAAGGGAGCATTTTTCCTATTTCTCACAATAATTTTTATACTATGATTTTAATTAATTGATGTATAATTTTAATTCCAGGCAATTTTTATTGAATATTTGAACTAAAAGATGATTATGTGATTACAGAAAAGTAGAGAATATTACAATTTTTTAAACAAGAGACTAATTAAAATTGGAAAATTGACAGATTGAAATATATAAAAAGGAAAAAGGTCACAGAAAAAGAGAAATAATAACAGAGAAAAAGAAAAATCACAATTCTGAATTAAAAATATAATTATGTGGCTAGATTAATATTTATTTTACTAAAATATCAAGATTCCAAAAGATGGGCACCAAAAAAATTAAAGATGATCTGAACGGCAGTATTTTAAAAAATGTATAAAAATGTAATATTTGGTTGATAAAGTTTATATGACTATAATAAAATATAAGTTTATTCCTATTAACCTAGTAAGATAATATGATATTGTAATAAGATAATTTTTTTTGCCTGTGCCTCAACTTTTTGGACCAATCATCAACAGTGAAACACTGGCCGTATTTGTACATGTAAAATAAAGCCATAGAGATATTATACCCACATAAGCAAATATATTTATAAATATTTCTGGAAATACATACAAAAAACTAAGAGTATATTCTGAAGAGTAAGATGATATATTCAAATCATCTGAAGGGAGATTTTAATGTTCATATTCATGTTTTCCTGTATATTTTGAATATTTCATCATGATCATAAATTATTTTATAATAAATATATAGGTAATAAATGAGTGCAAATTAATGAAAAATAATTTTAATACTTTATAACAATGATAATCTTTAGCATTTGGATAACAGTATTGCACCTAGGAAATTATTCTCAAGTTTTTGCAGAGTTGATGTATAAGAGTGAAAAGATGAAGCAATATTAATGTCTTAATGTCTTAATATTAATGACTGAATATTTCTTATAAAAATTTATGCATTATACCACTAAATTGGCAAACTGTGAAGAGTATAACAACATGAGAATTACTCTAACAATTCTGCTAAAATCAGGATACAAAATCATATTATATGATGATTTCGATCATATAAATCATATATGTGATGAACTAGGACTTGAAATAGAAAAATCATAAAATTATACATTGAGATTATGGAATTTTTTTCAAATAATGTTTTTAGAAAAAGTATCCTAAGGAATTTAGGATGTACATGTAAGGAGCCACATATATGATTGAAAAAAAAGACTCTATTTAGGTCCCAGTCATGTTGTAAATTTTATAAGAGGTCAAATTCATAGGCAGAGAAGCTAAATATGTTAACGGGATAAGTTTAAGTGTACAGTGAAAAGGGTAAAGAGTAGTTTCTTTCAATTATGCCAATTTCAACATATTATCCAGACATCTGTTATATCATGACCATCAGTGAGCTGACATCTTGAACACAAGAGGCGTAAGTGAATGGTTGTCAAAGTAGATTCTTTGTAAAGCATATTTAATCCAACATACTAAAGGGGTCAGGCATAATGGACACAAAAATGAGTGAACTGAATGGAGAAGTTGTTCTTCAGAGGGATTCTCCAACAATACTGATGCTTAATTATATTGGAATAGTCTATTTCAGATTGCAAAGCACAGAGATAAGATGCATAATACAAGAAATATGTGTATATGTGAGGGTATAAAATCGTTTTTAATTCTTCTGAAAATTCAGAATAAGTTAGGGCACATTTCTGCACATCATTTTTCATATGTGAAAGCTAGGTTTCAAAGTAGTTAAGTCACTTGTTCAAGGAAAGAACAAGTTCTGTAGTTCTCAATCTAGATAAGAGTCAACGTTTTTGAAGAGCATTTATTTTTTGCTCCCCAAAGGCAAAAGCTTGGGTCCAATCCAGTGAGTCGGAGTTAACAGATAAATCCTGGAGATGCCTGGGCATCTGCAGATTTACAAAGATTCGTAGGCGATTCTGGATCACCACAAAGGCAGTTGGAGGTAACAGGCATGGAACAGAACCAGGGAATTCTGAGGTCAGCCAATGGATCACCCCAAGATGTCATTTCTTTCCTTCTCTCTGCAGATTTTCCACTGCACCCTACCTGCAGACGCTAATACAACGATGAATAACAGTATGACTGAATTCATTCTGTTTGGGTTGACACAGGATGCTGGAAAGCAGAAAGCAATATTTGGGATCTTCTTGATTCTTTACCTTGCAACTCTATTGGGAAACTTTCTCATTGTGGTGACTATTAAAACAAGCCAGACCCTCGGGAGTCCCATGTACTTTTTCCTATTCTACCTCTCCTTTGCTGATGCTTGCTTCTCAACCACTACAGCCCCCAGGTTGATTGTGGATGCCCTTTCTCAGAAGAAGACCATTTCCTACAATGAATGTATGACTCAGGTCTTTGCAGCCCATTTCTTTGGATGCTTGGAGATCTTCGTGCTCATCCTCATGGCCTTTGATCGCTATGCAGCTATTTGTAAGCCCCTGAGATACACAACCATTATGAGCCAGCGTGTCTGTGGTATATTGATGATTTTGGCCTGGGTAGGGTCTTGCATTCATTCTTCAGCACAGATTTTCCTGGCTTTGAGATTGCCCTTCTGTGGCCCGAATGTGATTGATCACTATTTCTGTGATTTGCAGCCCTTGTTGAAACTTGCCTGCATGGACACTCATGTGATAAATTTACTTATTGTGTCTAATAGTGGGGCCATATGCATGGTGAGCTTCATAATTCTGCTGATCTCTTATATAGTCATTTTATACTCTCTGAGAAACCACAGTGCAGAAGGAAGGCGAAAAGCACTTTCCACATGCACTTCCCACTTTATTGTGGTTGTCCTATTTTTTGGTCCATGTATATTTATATACACACGCCCACCAACCACTTTTCCAATAGACAAGATGGTGGCTGTGTTTTATACAATTGGCACACCCTTACTCAACCCTCTGATCTATACATTGAGGAATGCAGAAGTGAAAAATGCCATGATAAAATTATGGTGTAGCAAAGTGTGAAATCAGTTGATATATAATATATGAGGAATCTAATGCCTATTTATTTAACTATTTAGTTTTGTTGCAAGTACTAAAAAGAGAAAATATTCTTGTCATATATATGTGCACATGTGTGTGTATTAGTGTAAATACGGATGTGTATATACAGCTTATTCTGAGAAGATTGCACTAGACTACGATGGCTTAAAGCTCATAATCATTTTATTAACCTATGATGGCCTTTTCTTGAATTCTATCCATATGTGGTCATCATTGCATGGTAACTTTGTTTCCTGTGTAAGTTTTTCTTCAGAAAGAATGTACTGACTAATGACAGAATGTATATGTGTGTGTATGTACACCAATTCTTTTTAGATTTTACTCTAGTCCCTTATGAATGTGATCATAAGAGCTAATCCACAGGACTCTGGGCACTCACAGAGTCAAAGCTGTTTTCTTGCCAACCTCAGATTAGAGAGGATGATCCCAGAAAATACTACTCTAGAAATCTGTGCTTAAGTCTGCCTCACTGGAGATATCTACCTCCATTCATTGACGCGCAAACTCCAATAAAACCTGGAGAAAACAGAGAAAATCTACTGGAAAACCTCTCAAAATGCTTTAGTATGAAATAGGCATTGTTTTAACCCATTTTGGGCTGCTGTAACAAAATACCATAAGCCACATATCTTAGAAACAACAGATGTTTATTTCTTAAAGTTCTGGATCCTGCGAAGTCCAATGTCAATGTGACTGCAGACTCTGTGTCTAGTGAGGGACCCTTTCCAGTTCACAGGCTGCAGTCTTCTTGATATAACCTTGTATGGTTTAAAGGGAAGGGATCTCTCTGGGGCATATTTTTTGAGGGGACTAATTACCTCCTAATACCATTACCTCAGGGATTAGAGTTTCAACATATGAATTTGTGGGAAAGCATAAACCTTTAGACTGTAGCAGGCATAGAGTAATTTGGACATACTTTGTAATTCCAAATCTATTGTGTTTACTCAAGACTTCACTTTTAAGATTTTGGTATACATAAAACGTTAATTCACGAATAAAATATCAACACTGGAATTCAATAGAATTTATTTTTATTCAGCAACAGATTGTACTTTACTCCAATTTCAGAATCATTTGTTGGCACTCATTTAAAAGATAGATTTTATAGACAAACATTAGTATGATTAAACTTATATGTTTTTCCATTCCTAAGATACCTCACTTAGGATAATGGGCACAAAAAGATATAAAGGACATTGGAAACCAAAACAGAGAGAGGATGAGAAGGGAATGAGGGTTAAAAACCTACTTATTGGGTACAATAAAAGCACTGTTCTGGTGACAGGAACACTTAAAGCCCTGACTTAAGCATTATACAAGGCATCCATTTAACAAAAACATTTTCACCCCCTTAATGTTTTGAAATTAAAAAAAACCCCTTACCTGTAAACAGGGAGAACTTGAAAGTGTATTGTGCAGAGACTGACTTTAGAAAGATATACTGAGGAAAGGGGGAAAGAGAATCACTCCAACTATAGGAGCAGGACAAAGAAAGGAGGTCTGAAAATCCATATTTGGTTGGGTCTGGAAAACAGAAGTCTCTAAGTGATCTCATAAGAGATCTGAGACAGCTCCTATAAAATCCTTTTGTGATTTATATGGTCAGGTGAGCCATCTTCAGTACTCCCATCTCTGCATTCAGGTCTGAGGCTTCTGTTTTATTCCTCCCCGCTCCCTGCTTCCCTTCCCAGTCTGGTAACCGTCATTCCACTTTCTGTCTCCAGGAAATCAATGGTTTTTAGTGTTTAGCCCCCATAAATGGGTGAGAACATGTGAGATTTGTCTATCTGTGCTTAGCTTATTTCCCTTAACATGATGTTCTCCAATTCTATCCATGACGTTGGAAATGGCTACATAATATTCTATTGTGTATATGTACCACAATTTCTTTATCCATTCATCCATTGATGGGTGCTTAGGTTGATACCATATTGTGGCTATGGTGAACAGTGAAACATGGGAGTGCATGTATCTTTCGATATACTGAATTCCCATCCTTTGGATATATTCCCAGCAGTGGGATTTCTGAGTCATATGGTACTTCTATTTTTCATTTTTGAGGAACCTCCATACTGTTCTCCATCGTGGTTTCACTAATTTACATTCCCACCAACATGTACGAGGATTCTCCTCTCTCTCCATCCTCAGCAGAATTTATTACCTGTCTTTTTGATAAAGCCATTTTATCTGGTGTGAGATGGTATCTTAATGCAGTTTTGATTTGCATTTCTCTGATGACTAATGATGTTGAACATTTTTTCATATACCTGTTGGCCACTTGTATTTCTTCTTTTGAGCAATGTCTATTCAGGTCTTTTTCTATTTTTTAAATGTGTTAATTGCTTTTTTCCTATTGAGTGCTGGACCTACATATATATTGTAGTTATTAATTCCTAGTTAGATGGGTAGTTTCCAAATATTCTCTCCCATTCCATGGGTTCTCTCTTTACTTTGTTGATTCTTTCCTTTGCTGTGCAGATGTTTTTTAGGTTGATGTGATCCCATTTGTCCACTTTTGCAATGGTTTCCTGTGCTTTGGGGATATTACTCAAGTCCTCGCTCAGACCAATATCCTGAAGCATATCACCAATGTTTTCTTTTAGTAGTTTCATATCTTCCTGTCTTAGACTTAATTCTTTAATTCATTTTGACTTGATTTTGTAAGTGGCAAGAGATGAGGGTCTAGTTTCATTCTTCTGCATATGGATATCCAGTTTTCCCACCACCACTTATTGAAGAGACTGTCCTTTTCCCACTGTATGTTCTTGACAACTTTGTCGAAGATAAATTCACTACAGATGTGTGAATTTATTTCTGGGTTTTCTATTCTGTTCCATTGGTCTATGTGTCTGGTTTTATGTCAGTAACATGCTGTTTTGTTTACTAAAGCTCTGTAGTATAATTCAAGTCAGGTAAGGTGATCCTCCAGTTTTGTTCTTTTTGCTCACGATGGCTTACTCTCTTCTGGGTCTTTTGAAGTTACATATAAATTTTAGGATTATTTTTTTCTATGCCTATAAGGAATGTCACTGAGATTTCAGTGGGGATTGCACTGAATCTGTAGATTGCTTTGGGTGGTATGGCCATTTTTACACTATTGATTCTTTCAATCCATGAGCCTGGACTATCTTTCCATTTTTTTGTGTCTTTTTCAAGTCCTTTCCTGAATGTTTTATAGTTTTCATTATAGAATTCTTTCACTGCTTTGGATCAGTTAATTCCTAGGTATTTTGTTTCATTTGTAGCATTTGTAAATGGGATTGCATTCTTGGTTTCCTTTTCAGATTGTTTGCTGTTGACATTAGAAATGCTACTGCTCTTTGTATGTTGATTTTGTATCCTACAGCTTTACTGAATTTGTTTATCAGTTCTAATAATCTTTGGGTGAAGTCTTTAGGTTTCTCTAGATATAAGATCATATCATCTGCAAACAAGCATAATTTGACTTCTTCCTTTTCCATTTGGATGCTGTTCATTTCTTTCTCTAGATTGGTTGCTTTAGCTAAATCTTCCAGTACTATGTTGAATAACAGTGGTGAAAGTGGGCATCCTTGTTTGTTCCAGATCTTGGAGGAAAGGCTCTCAGTTTTTCCCCATACAGTATGATACTAGCTGTGGGTCTGTCAGAGATGCCATTTATCATGTTGAGGTAAGTTGCTTCTATACCCAGTTTTTATCCTGTATTTTACTGAATGATTTTTCAACATTTATTCAAATGATAGTATGGTTTTTCTCCTTCATTCTGTTGATATGGTGCATCACATTGATTTGTGTATGTTAAACCATCCTTGCATACCTGGGATGAATCCCACTTGATCATGGTATATAATATTTTTAATGTGTTATTGAATTCAGTTTGCTAGTATTTTGTTGAGGCTTTTTGCATCTATGTTCATCAGTAATATTGGCCTATAGTTTGATTTTTTTGCTGTGTCTTTGGTTTTGGTATCAGGGTTATATACATCTCATAGAATGAGTTTGGGAGGATCCCTTCCTCCTCAATATTTTGGAATAGTTTAAGTAGGATTGGTATTAGTTCTTCTTTGAATGCTTGGGGAATTCAGCAGTGAAGCCACTAGGTCCTAGACATTATTTTTGGGAGACATCTTATTGCTTGTATCTTGTTACTTTTTATTGATTTATTCAGGTTTTGACCTTCTTTCAGGTACACCCTTGGTAGTTTGTATATGTCTAGGAATTTATGCATTTATTCCAGGTTTTCTAATTTATTGGCATATAGTTACTCATAGTAGCCTGTAGTGATCCTTTGGAGTTTTGGATCTTGAAGTATCAGTTGCAATATCAACTGATGAAGACAGAATTTTATATCAGCAAGAAAGAGTATAATATTAGACAAATTCTGGAAAGGAAAATTGTTATCCCTCACCTGCCTTTTCTTTTCCTTGGCTGTGGCTCCCTCTGTCTCTTTTTGTTTTCCGATTTAATCTTAAAATATAATTTACCCTATTTTTCATAACTGTACAAAACTTATGTTTTTATAATATCTACTCTATTCCATCTTTACAATCTTATTTTTAGGTTATTATACTCTGTTCCTTTAACAAAAGAAATAATAAAGGATTAAGCAAAGGAGAGCATGGAATGAAGTAGAAGATGCTAACTGTGGCTTGGACTGAGGACCAGGGTTCCATAATGAATTGGTCAAATCTGTTGCTGAGTGATATTTATAAAATATCACCCTGACTATGACTGTGTTCCATACCAGGTGATTCATCTGTGTCAGAAACCACATATATAATTCCAATTAAAAGAAAATTGCACTTTTTCTTAATTCCACAGACAAAGCGATGGAGCTTCTGGGTCATGACTTTTCTGATAAATTACTTCAATTTTGCATTTTTTTGTGAGGTGTGAATAAACATATAAGTAGGTAGAATAAAATGTTTAAATAGTATATACAGCAACAAATTGTTTGGTGTTGTCCCTTTTGAAAGGACAAGCTGAGTTAAGTTGAAGTTGTTCCTCAGACTTCAGTCTCAATGCTATGTTTTTGTTTTTTTTAGAGTAAACAGACCTGGTCTATCTTTTTTTCAAATAATATGAAAAGAGAAAAATTCCTTTATTCTTTACAAATTGTACTTTCAGTTTTAAGGTCATGGATCTTCAAGATCAGGTTTCTGAGAGAAAAAAATAACATTTTGATTATCTATGAATCTTTGCATTCTTATACATAAAATGTTATTTTTTAATAAACACTCATTACTACCCTAGTCCCCAAACAATGTCTTTTGTCCTAATCGATTGATGCTGCCATATCCCAGAACTCAGTTCTTTTACTTTGTAAGTGCACAGGGAGTTTGCCCTAATTCTGTGATTCTATCACTGTATACACAGTACTCTTTCTTAACATGAAGGAAAATCAAAGCATCTTCTAAAAGAAACTCAGAAGTTGATAAAAGAATAAAAATCCTCTAATTGATCAGGGGCATAAAAGTTTTGCCAGCATTTGAGCAAGTCAAACCACATAAAACTCTGTGTTAGAAAATCATACTGATGGGAAATTTCCAAACCCTGGGGGAGCTGAGAAGGAATTCTATAGGTTGATGACCCCTCAGGGAAATTTCTTTAAATTCTAGTAGAAACCTGTGGAGGAAACTTCTGCTGCTTTATTTGTTTTTCCTGAGACTATGTTAAAGACAGCACTTGATAAGCAGTGGGGGACATTCTCTACCTTGTCTGCCAGAGATCCTCTTTCTGTCTCTCTTAGATGTAGATGGAAGGGTTGGAAACCATCTTCCCGATTTGGCCAGCCACCAAATGGGCTTCTCTCCATAATGAATGGGAAATTAACATCACAAGAATGTTCAAGGAATTTACAAATGGTGAGATTTATAATTTCTATGTTTGCATTTTCAGAGAGGATATCAAATTGTGAAGTAGTGCCTCAAAGTGTGGGTGTCGTGGTCAGGCTGTAAAATTTAATGCAATGCATGAGCCTATCACTTAAGAACTGTGCACACTTGGGCTAGTTAGATAACCTCTTTGGTTCTCAGACTCCACATACTTAATGAGGATAATAATATTACCAAGATGAAAGGATGTGGAAACAAATGAAATAATACTTTTGGAGTCCATAAAACAGTTTTTGACACATAAAAAGTATCCAATATATAGCCCTGTTAGAATGGAAATTGGTGTTTGTTTTTTGGGAGAAGCTGTAGGAGCACCTAATTACTTCAAGACTAATGAAAATTAGACCTGTCTTCACCCTTTCATGTTATTCAAGTTAAATCTAAATAACTTAGAAAAGCAACAAGTGCATATTTCTGTCATTGCTCTCTAATAGCATTTTATTTATTCTTTCTAAAATATTCTCATTTATCATTTATGGTCTGATGCTCTCCCCATCCTGATGTTTTAGATTAAAAAGCAGAATTTTCTGCTGCATAAAGGTGTATAAAGGACACTGATGTAATACGGTAAATTCAAGTGCTGGTGTACCATATATAGGGTTATTGATATAGAATAGAGCATGTATTCTATTGATATAGAACAAAGCATTTATTCTATTGATAACAAATCAAGCATTTATTCTATTGATAAAAAATAAAGCATTTCTTCTACTCATACAGAATAAAGCACTTCCTATTTCCACTGTGACATCTTAACAAATGGTGCAGGGAAGGACATTAAGGGCACGAAAACTGCCTCACATCACAGAATGAAGTCCTCTGAATTTAACTATGTCTAGTTTATTTTACTAACACATTTGATGTCACAAATATAATTAGGTTCCTGCCTCAGAAATGTTCAGAAAAATTTTAAATTTTTTTAGTGCTACTTGCCCTGGCTTTGTCTCACCTCCAAAATGAGCTAAATCACAAAGACCAGAAAAAAAGAAGGTTAAGGCATAGATCAGAAGGAACACCAGTAGAAACAGAGAAAAGTTTTTGGGTCTTTTTTTTTTTTTATCTTTTTCAAATTCCAGAAATAGTAAGAGTATAAAAGTTGAGAGATTTAGGGAAATAAGGAGAGCATATAGAGGGGAGAGAAAAGGATCTGAAATTCTGACATTTGAAGAGACCACCCCAGGTTGCCAGAGAAAGGAATATTCTTAGCTGGACAGGCAAGGAATAAATCTTTTGTTGCTGAATAATAATCCTGGATCAAAAATATGGTGGATTTAAGGAACTTAACAAGGAGGGTAATTACAAATAGGATTTTAATTTATTATTTTTCTTTGTAATAACAGTATTTGGAAAAATGTATGCAAATGTGACTGATATGCACACATATATACATATAAATGCATCTAAAATTTACTACTTGAAATATATAACTACAACACATCACTTTTAATGACATTATTAATTCCTCTTATAATTCTGAATGTTATGCATATTGAGATTCTATTATTTTCAGAATGAATGACGCTAGAATTGGTTTTCTAGCAAAATCTGATGGGAAGGAAACAGTAGGCAATGTGGATGGTGGGCATGAGAAGGTCAACTTCCCAAGGTCACAGCTCCAAGAGATGCTGTGAATGGGACCTGAGCAATCTGAGCTGCAGCCCCAGCCTATTAAGGGTGTGGCTGTCAGGAAAGACCAGGAGAAATATGGACAGAATAAGCTGCTAGTAGAGGATAATGTGAATTTAATATTGATATCAAGGTGAGTGCATAGAGGACCGGGAGGGCTGGTTGCAGGGTATGGCCATTTATGAAAAGTATACAAGAGTTCATAGTTTAATATAAGATTCTGTGTAATGTTAGTATCTTAGTTCCATCTATAAAATAAATTATCCCCAAACCCTACCTCCTTTTTTCTGAACTGTTTAGATGATAAAAAATATGATATTGTGTGTGGGCTTTGTAACTTGAAGTTTAATTTTAAACATCCTAATAATATAATATATAAATTGCAAATAAAATTTCTTGATAATTTTATATATTTCCTTCTAGATTATAAGATTATATTTAAGATATCTGTATAAATTAGCAGTTATTACGAGTTTTCTGTTTTTCTCACTCATAAAGATGCTGCACCTTATATGTCCTCATATTATTAGTGTTTTACTGATCACACCACGTGTTATTAATTTGTGATGACCTGATTTAGGTAAACTTCTTCCTATCATTGAATATTTTACATATCTCTCAGTTTTCACTCTTACAAATGACATGGCACCATCTTTCATTATAAAACTTCCCCATTACGTTTCACCTTCTGAATAAAGTTTTAAAGTTGGGGTTACTTGTATAAAATACACAAGCATGTTAATGATTCTGAAATTATTTACTATATGTTTTACAAAAAGATTACATGGATGAAGCAGTTTCACTGCAATTTTAGAATGAGTATAATTTAAAAAATCGCATGATATTAAAAACACACATTCCTAAGACAGACTCAAATTTCTAGCTTGCTTGTGTCTGTAGGTAGATGCTGCTTAAAAACAATGCTGATATTAATATTTGATATCTACTTTGTGAACACATTAATAATAACTACCTATTTGACTCTCATGGGTCAGGAAGCTTGAACAAGTGTTACTATCTGTTTTATAGTAGAGGGGGCTGAGGCACAGTGGTTTGCTCAATGACACACGGCTAGTATACCATCACACTGGGATTGTTTGAGTTTTGCTAGCACAAATTGAACAATTTTTTCTTTTCAATTAACTTTTCATTTGGAGTAATTTTAGATTAACAGAAAAGTTGCTAAGAGGGTATAGTGACTTTACGCTACTCAGTTTCCGTTACTCTTATCAACTTACATTACCATGGGTATATTTGTCAAAACTATTAAATGAAACTGATATATTACTCTTAACTAAACATCAGATTTTTATTCACACTTTACTAATTTGTCCACTACTGTCCTTTTTCTGTTCTAGGATTTAATCTGGGACAACACATTGCATTTAGGCCAATTATCTTTTAAATGATTTAAAATCATAACTCTTGTGATCACAAACTGTGAGGACACTATAGTCTCCATTGTCAAAGTTTTAACACTAACTTTGGAAATTCCTTTACCTGAAAGAAGAAGGGGTGGGTTTCTTTATGTCTAGTGGACATTTTAATTCTTAAATGTTATTTCTCTTAGAACACCCAGGATAAAGGAAGTGGAGAATTAAGAATTGCATAATTATGCCATTAATATAGAGCCTTCTGTTCATTTCCACCACCCACCAAATTAGGTTTTCTTTGTTCAATGAAGCTATCTGAAAAGGAGTGAATGCTGGGGGGTCTGAGGGCCACAATAATTTAATCAGGGATTACGAAGGAAGTTTAAAGTGTTGTACATTTAAAAAATGTCACTTCTGTATTGAGACTGATCATGCAAAATATTTTACACCTGCACATTAAAAACAGGATGAGTAAAATCCATGTTGGTCATGGTAAAGCACAAATTAGGAGTGAAGATGTTATCATTTCTTCTCTGTGTCAATAACTCTGGAAGTTTGTTCTCACCACTCATCATGACCTTCTGTGCTTATTATTGCATCAGCGTTTTTGAGTGTTGCCTTGTCTGATTCTCACAAGAACCTTATCATTAGACATTCTTCTTATACTGATTTACAGAAGTGGCAGCTGAGGCTTTGAAAAAAAACAAAGAAAATTTGAAGAATTTTAAATAATGTGTTCCACCCCAGTGTAGTATCCTGGATTTGAACCCAGGTCTATGTGAGTCTGGAGCTGATGTTCTTACTCATTTCACTTCATTGTCTTTCCTCCTTTGGTCCTAGGCTAAGCTGAGCACTGCTGGGTCATATACTGGTATATTTTGCTTTGTAATAAATGGTTATTCATTGATTCAATGACCTTACAAGGTGGTTTTAACACTTGTTTTCTCGGTTATAGCTTGTAACTGGTTATGGGGTTCATAGGGCAGATAACAGTATTAATGACCCTGGAAATATAATAGAAATAGATGGGTTTTTTTAAATGATTTTTTTTTATTTCAACATATTATGGGGGTACAAATGTTGTTAAGGTTACATATATTGCCCTTGCCTCCTCTCCCCCCTTGAGTGAGTCAGAGCTTCAAGCGTGTCCATCCCCTAGGTGGTGCGCATCACACTCATTATGTATGTATATGCCCATCCCCTCCTCCCCCCTCCACCTGCCTGACACCCGATAAATTTTTTTTTCTCACATTTTGGTTACATTTTAAATCTCTGCCTCTCTAGGAAGGGTTAGAGGTATGTCCTTCCCCTCCAAAATGCTCACCACATCCCTAAGATGTGGGTCTACCCCCCCTACCCCCGAATCCCTGGTGAACACCACCATTTGAGCACCATAGTGTTAATCAGTCAGTACCAATTTGATGACGAGTACATGTGGAGCCCATTTTTCTGATCTTGTGTCACCTCACTTTGGATAATGGGCTTAAGTTTAATCCAGGATAGTATAAGCGGGGCTAGCTCGCTGTCATTTCTTAGAATTGAGTAATATTCCATTGTGAACATATACCAAATTTTAATAATCCACTTATGAATTGATGGGCACTTGGGTTGTTTCTATGTCCTTGCAATAGTGAATTGTGCTGCCATAAACATTCGGGTGCAGATGTCTTTATAATAGAATGTCTGCATGTGTTAACATTTGTATATGTTTGTTATAAAATAGGTGAACAAAAGAATAATGGGGTTTATTGTGAGACTTACAAATTAGCTGATTCTTTAGAAATAGCTGTTTTAAAGTAAGCCAAAGGATGGATATGAACATACACAACTGTGTATTTGGTAGTTAGTTTTGTTAACATTGTAAATGGTTTCTGTTAACTCTAAATGACATTCATAAGAATCAGCTTATTTGTAAGTCTCACAATAAACCCCATTATTCTTTTATTCACCTATTTTATAACAAACATACAAATGTTAACACATGCAGACATATATATGTGCTATTTGGCTGATGCATTTCAGTTATACGTATAGATGAGGATACAATCATCCCGTGAAGCTGTGTCTACCTGTGGAAAATGAAGTAAAAAACTGGATAATTATCTGGATAACTCATTCCAAAGCTTTCTGTGGGTAAGGTGGATGGCTCTTTAAGTGAGTTAGTAGTAAGTACAATTGATAAGGACACTTTTTCATAAGGAAAATTTTCACATTTTCAAATTTTACCCTCATTATAGTCCCTGGAGATGAGAAGGTAAGCTATTAATATATACACACCTCTCTGTTTATAATAATGTCAAATAAATTTGATACATGTATATCCTTAGTAGTTATACTTGATCAGACCCGACCACATTGTATAAATAGATAGCAAATAATTAATAAAACCTAAAGACTCTGTCCTATATGCAACTTATTGTTTCTCTTCCTTGTCTATGTGGTTGTTGCCAATTTGCATATGTAAGCGCTGATAGAAAAGTCACCCTGCTCTGAAGTTCTTGATGAAAAAGAAAAATCCCACTCCTTTCCCTGTAGATCCAGTGGGGACTGGAGACAGAGATTCTGTGTTCAAACACCAGATCAAGCATGTATTGTTTGCTTGAATGGAATCTGTTTAAGCATGAGTGTCCTACCAATCAAACAGGGACAATATGACCTATCACACACTGTGTTCTAGGCCCTGGGTCCTCTGAGCCCCACCTTACTTCACTTATTCATCATGACAACACTCTGATGTCAGCATTATTGTTTTTACAAATTTCTGTTCTCATTTTAAAATGACAGATTAAAAAAAACTCAACACTTAGTACATACTTGTTGTGTATTAAATATACGGCCTGTCATTTTTCCCAGATCATTCTCTTTTATGAAGAATGAATTAATTCATTTAAAGGCTCAATACACTTCAGACTTTCAAAGAAATATTTGAGGAGTAGCGGTGATTTTCAAGAGGCTTTTAAGTTGTAGGGTTTTTGTCTTCTTTTTGCAGATAAGTCAGTCTCCAGATTAGGCTGGGATGCTGTTCACTCATGCCCCCATTCCATGCCAATGGCAGGCACCACTAATAAATTACAGTCTTCCTTTCCTCATAACTTGGAGGTGGCTTCAGAATGTTTCTCAACAATTCAATCCAGGAAGCCCCTAGTAAATGATCAAAACTGGCACTTGAGAGGAAAACTATTTCTCCTCTTTACCACATGTGGATGCTTTCTTTCCCCTATATTGAAACTATGGCCCTTTTAACTCATTCAGTAATTTATCTCCACCTCACTTATGTCTGACTGTTGGGTACTAACAAAATACTTATCCAGCTTAGAGCTAAATTAAGTAAATAGCTTACATGCCCTGCCCAGAATGTTTAAGAGTAATGTGTAACAAACAAGGTCCATGTAACAAACAAAATTGCTGCTTAGAGGCATAACAAAGGGTCTGAGTTTCTGCAAATAGGCAAGAGCTGCCCAGCCTCACGTTAGTGGGGGCCTGGAGGCCACACGATAAGCACATTTTTCCTACTATTGTTGCTTGGCCCTGTAAGATGGCTGGATAGTCAATGACGGGTAAGATTCCTCAAGGAGGAACAAACTATGACAGGCACAGCCACAGGGGGGCCAGCCAGGAGGAATTGGGGATGGAAAGTGCCCCCTGTGGCTGCCTTGCTTAACCTTTTCTTATCTTAGCCTGTGACCTATGCTTTGAGCAACCGCCTGGAAACCTTGAGTCAGGGGATATCTGTTTTCTTAGGCTACATGTTCCGGAATTTATGGCCATTGCTGCAATGCCTGGGTGGTCACATATAAGGAAGTAACTTTGATTTTTTTGGGGTATAAAAATAAAATGACTGGTGCGTTCTGCACTGCAGTCTTATACCATCTTTGTGTGTGTCTGTGTCTTTCTTTTGTGTTTTGTGTTCATCCCCCGTCGTGCAAACGGGCCACGACATCTGACCTTTCAATACCACCTTCAGCACTTTTGAATTTTGTGTTGACAGTGACAGCAGAAGCACTAAAGATAATTTTATATGTGCATGCTCCAACTTGTTGATGACTGCAATATTACAGATTGAACTGAAGCAATCTTTTCTTTATCATAATTACAGATTCTACATGATCACTACTGTTGGAAGTTTCAGCTTCTCCTTGGAAATCATGCACAACCAAAGCTTTGTTACTGAGTTTGTCTTCCTGGGGCTTTCACAGAATCCAAATGTTGAGAAAATATTATTTGTTGTATTTTTATTTATCTATATTGCAATAATTGGGGGCAACATGCTAATCGTACTAGCCATCTTCAGCAGCCCTGCACTACTGGAGTCCCCCATGTACTTCTTCTTGGCTTTCCTGTCCTTTATAGATGCATGTTTCTCCTGTGTCTTCATGCCAAAGATGATCATGGATTCCCTCTATGAAAGGAAAACTATCTCCTTTGAAG
>VBSM01002589.1:4561-23265 GCA_008086735.1 Cheirogaleus medius
CTGATTAACAGACTTCCTTATCTTAACTTAAAACATTCCAAGCCTTTAGACAAAACTTCATTTCCTTAACTGATTACCAATCAAAGAATCTTTAAACCCACTCATAACCTGTAATCACTTGCTTTGAGATGTCCCGCCTTTTGAGGCCAAACCAATGTATGCCTTCTATGTATTGATTTATGACTTTATATGTAATTCCTGTCTCCCTCAAATGTATTAACCAAACTGTGACCCAGCCCCGGCAAGACCACTTGTTCAATGATTGCTGGGCATGGCTCTGGGCCACGGTCACACATACTTGGCTCAGAATAAACCTGTACATTATTTCACAGAGTTCAGGTTCTTTCCGTTGACAATCCCATTCATGAGGGCTGCACCCACATGATCCAATCACCTCCCAAAGGCTCCACCTCCAAATGCCATCACATTGGGGATTATGTCTCAACATATGAATTTTAGGGAGGACACAAATATTCAGCCTTGTCTTAGTCCATTTTGCTGCTATAACAGAATATCTGAGACTGGATACTTTGTAATTAACAGAAATTTATTGGCTCACAGTTCTGGAGGCTGGGAAGTCCAAGAGCAAGGTGCCGACATCCGACAAGGGCCTTCCCGTCACACCATCGTGGAAAGTGGAAGGGCAGGGCAGGCGCCAAACTTGCCCCTTCGCAGTGGTGCCAATCCCACCCAGGAGGGTGGAGCCCTCATGGCCTAATCACCTCTTAACACTGTTACAATGGCAGTTAAATATTAACATGAATTTTGGAGGGGACAACAACCCTAGGATTTTGGCCCTGACACCCCAAATTCATGTTCTTCTCACATACAAAATACATTCACTCCATCCCAATAATCCCAAAAGTCTTAACTTGTTCCAGCATCAACTCATACGTCCAACGCCCCAAATCTCATCTAAATCAGGTGTGGGTGACACTCAAGGCAAGATTGCCCTCGCAGGCTCACAGGAGGAGGCAAGTTTCCCTCCAGTGTGAGCCTGTGAAATCAAACAAGTTCAGTACATCTGAAAGACAATAGTGAGGCAGGCACAGAACAGACATTTCCATTCCAAAGGCAGAAATTGGAAAGAGGAAAGGAATAACGGGTCCGAAGCAAGTCTAAAACCCAACAACGCAAACAACACTAAATCCCAAGGCTTGAGAATAATCTTTGACTACATGTCCTGCCTTCTAGATACACTGGGGCAGGGGTTGGGCCCCCGAGGCTCTGGAGTGCCCCACCTCTAGCCTTGCTGGGCTCCACCCGTGAGCAGCTGTACGGGTTGGAGTCTTGGGCCCACAGCTCTCCAGGCTGGTGCTGATCACTGGTATCTCTACAGTGCTGGGGTCTCAGGGGTGGCCCCACACAGCACTGCCCTGGTGGGGACTCTGCAGTGGCTCTGACCCCATGGTTCATGGGCTTTGTCCTAGAGGGGACTTGTCCTGTGACAAGTCTCCAACATCCTTTGAAATCTAAGAGGAAGAAGCCACACCTTGCAGCCCTTGCATTTTGCCGCCTACGTGGGCTCCGCCAAGGTTTGTGGCTTATACCTTCCCCAGGCCCATATGAGACACGGCTGCCGAGGGGCGCTGTACTGGAATGGAGGGAGAAGAGACGTGAGGTGGCCCTGGGTGGCAAGCCCCGTGGTCCTGAGGGCACCCTGGGCCTCTCCTTTCCCTCTAAGGCCTCATCTGAATGGCCTTTATTGTATTTCTACCAACATTCTGATCATGACCACTTAAGTCATCTCTAAGAAGTTTCAGATTTTCCCTACAGTTCTTCTCTTCTGAGCCCTCATCAGTATTGCCCCAATATTCCATTTACAGCAATCTAGGCTTTTTCTAGCCTATTCCTCCAAACTCTTCCAGCCTCTGCCCATCACCCAGTTCCAAAGCTGCTTCCACATTTTCAGGTATTTGTTGTAATGACAACCCCAATTCTGGTACCAATTTTTTGTCTTATAATACCCTGATACCAAAACCAAAGAAATATATTAATAATACAAAAAGACAACTATACACCCCTCATCCTTATGTCATTAAATCAAATCTAGCAATATATAAAAAGAACAGCACACCGCGACCAAGTGGGGTTTACTCCAGGAGTGCGAGGCCAGGCAGTGCGCGGAGAACAACCACCATAAGCCACATGAAATGTGCAGAACAGACCGGGAGGACACGTCACTTGTACAGAAATAGCATTTTGATAAAATGTCTAGTCATGATAAAAACTCTCAGCAAACTAGAAGTAGAAGGAAACCTGCTCAACCTGATAAAGGACATCAACCAAACAACCTACAGGTGACACCACACGTAACAAGGCCTTCCCCAGCACAGGACACAAGGACACGCTCCACTGTTCCGCCTCAGGTTGGAAGTCTCGGCCAGGAGAACAAGTGAGCAGAAGAAATGAAAGGCACGGAGACTGCAAATAAAGAAATAAAACTGTCCCTGTGAACAGATGACATGATTGTTTATGTATAAAATCCTCCCAAATCTACAAAAACAAAAAAATCCCAACCTCCTAGAACCAGTAAGTGAATTTATCAAGGTTATGGGATATAAGGGAAAGACACAAAAATTAACCATGCTTCCACACTGGAAATATACAATCAGATCAAAATTTAAAAGACACCACCTCTTACAACAGCTCAAAGCAGAAAGAAACACTGAGGGATAAGTCTATCAGAACACGCACGAGATATGTACCCTGAATACTATAAAATACTGATGAAAGAAACCGAAGACCTAAATACTCAACATAGAGGTTGATTCTCCCCAAACTGATCTATAGATTTAATGAAATTCCAATCAAATTCCCAGTAGGCTTTTTGGTAGATACAGATAAGCTGATTCTAAAATTTGTATGTACCAGCAAAGGAAAAAAAATAGCTAAAACAATTTTGAAAAACAAGAATAAAGTTAGAGGAATTACAGCACCTGACCTAATACTATTAGAGTGTAACAAGTAAGACCAAGCGGTGCAGGGGAAGAAGCAGATACACAGATCAAAGGAACATAACAAGTCTCATAAATGCGACAAATTAGGGTTGTTTTGTTTTGTTTTGAGACAGAGTCTCACTCTGTTGCCCCGGCTGGAGCGCCGTGGTGTCAGCCTAGCTCACAGCAACCTCTAACTTCTGGGCTCAAGCGATCCTCCTGCCTCAGCCTCCCGAGTAGCTGGGACTACAGGCACGCGCCACCATGCCCAGCTAATTTTTTCAATTTTTGGTAGAGACGGGGTCTTGCTCTTGCTCAGGCTGGTCTCGAACTCCTGAGCTCAAACGATCCTCCCACCTTGGCCTCCCAGAGTGCTAGGATTACAGGCGTGAACCACTGCGCCCAGCCTTCAAATTAGCGCTTACAAAAGTAAAAAAAAATAATTCAATGGAGAAAGGATCTTTCTTCAAGTGAAAAAGCAAGTTAATGGAGAAAGGAGAGGTTGTAATTCTATGTGTAGCCACGAGTTAGTCATCTGAAGAAATGATGCTGGAACAATTGGCCTCTACATGTAAAAAAAAGAAAAAAGAAGACCTCAACCTAAACCTCACACCTTATGCAAAAATTAACTGAAAACAGATCTAAATGTAAAATGTAAAACAATTAGAACTCTAGAATAAATTATAGGAGAAAACCATTATGGTCTGGTGTTACTCAAAGAATTAGACATGACACCAAAGGCACAATCATGGAAGAAAAAGTTGGTAAACAGGATTCATCAAAATTTAAAACTTACTTGTTCTGAAAAAGACACTGTTAAGAAGATGAACAGATAAGCTACAGATTGGGAGAAAATATTTGCAAACTGTATATCTTGCTAGAGACTTGTATCTAGATCATATAAATAACCCTGAAACTCAACAAGAAAACATACAACCCAATTTAAAAACAGGTAAGACACAGACACTTCACCAAAGAAGAACATCATTCATCAGATATAAGAGAAATGCAAATTACAACCATGACAAAATACCACTACACACCTATTACAACAGTTACGATAAGAAACATGGACAATACTAAGTGCTTAGAGGATGTGGAGCAACAGGAACTGAGACCTGTGCTGGCGTTCCACAAAGAGGCACAGGTGTTCCAGAAAGTGGGCTGGCACTTTCTCATGAATTTAATACACCGCTCTGCGACTCAGCAACCCCACTCCTAACTACTCTAGTGAAATGAAAACCCATTTAACCACCCAGACACAAACGTTTATAGCAGCTCTGTTCATAATTGCAAAACCCTGGAAACAACTCAAATACCCTTCAACAGGTGAAGGGACTGTGATCTATCCATATAATGGGATACTACTCAGCAAGAAAAAAAAGAAACAAATTTTGACACACGTCTGGATGAATCTCAAAGGCATTCTGCTAAGTGAAGGCCAGTCTCAGGAAGTAACACATTGCATGATTCCATCTATGTGACAAAACTACAGTGACAGAGAAGTGGCTGCCTGGGGGTATGGGTGGGGGAGGGTGACCACACAGGGAGTGCACGCGTCTCCGAGGTGAAGGAGCTCTCCCGTATCCTGACTGTGGCAGAACGTACGTAAACCTGCACAAGTAAGGAAAGTCACAGAACTGCATACCAAAAGAAAAAATCAATTTTACTATGCAAAAAATTTAAAAGTTATCAGGGAGAAAATGCATTTTACCTATAAAAAGCCGGGAACAGTGACTCACGCCTGTTATCCTAGCACTTTGGGAGGCTGAGGAGGGAGGATTGCTTGAGCCTAGGAGGTGGAGGCTGCAGTGAGTTGTGATGATGTCACTACACTCCCGCTTGAGTGACAGAGTGAGATTCTGTCTCAAAAAAAAAAAAAAAAAGAACGATAAACGAGCAGCAGACATTACATTGGCAATATATCCAAGTGACAGTGGAGTCACGGAGAAAAAATGACTATCCATCCAGAATTCTAACCCAGATAATCAACATTAAAGACAAAGCCGTGTGCAGACACACGGAGCCTGCGAGGTCAGCACCCCAGACTGCTCAGGAGTGTTAAGTGATGTTCATTCTTAAGTCATGGAAACCAAAGGGTACAGGACACAGAACAACCATGAGCAGACAGATACACAGAATGCTGCAGTCACTGGGGATTTAAAACAATTAGTGTGCTGAAAAAATATGATAAAATTAAAATTCTAGATAACGTGAAAGATACAGGAGGAGGTGGCCAAATAAAAGCATAAACTAAAAACTGCTTCTTGGTGGATAAGAAAAACGGTGCAGCCACCGCGGGAAGCAGTTTGGTAGCTCCTCAAGAGCCAAACACATGGCCCGGAGTTTCTACCCCTGGGAATACTCAGAATGGAAACGTGTGTCCACACAAAAACTGTACACGTGTTCACAGAAGCATTTCCATAATAGCCCAAAAGCAGAAACAACCCAATTGTCCACGGACAGATAAATGGATAAATAAAACTGGTCTGTCCACACAACAGAACAGTATCCAGCCATAAAAAATGAATGAAATTCTGACACATGCTGCAACATGGATGAATCCTGAAAATATGCCGTGTAAAAAGCGAGACACAAAAGGCCACATATCACAGGGTTCTACTTACAAGAATGTCCAGTATAGGCAGATCCAGAGATGGATTATGGTTGTCAGGGGCTGGGGGAAGGGTAACTAAATACCCCAAATGGGAACGAAGCGGGTGTGAGCAGAGGCACCGAGGCAGCGGGACCAGGCCTGCCCATGCCTGCCTGGAGCTTCGGTTTCCCCAGAGGCCTCAGTCCCCCTGGGAGTGTCCTCACCTGGAGGCTGGCGCTCAGGAAGCAGTTCCGTGCATACCTCATCCCCTTCTGCAGCCTGTTCTCTCCAGCCTAACCCTGTTCTCTGTTCCAGGCTGGGGAGGGGCAGAGACCTCCTTCCCTGGGGGAGGCAAGGGACAGCAAAGGACCTGCCAGGCGGGCCGTTCTTCCCAGTCTCTGAGCAGACTCCCTTTTGCTCTGACTCTCCCCCAACCCCAGGGGCTCACACGGTGGGCGGCTCCCCACCCTCAGCCGCCTTCTGCTCAGGTACCGCATGCCTCAACCCACTCCCACCTTCCAAAGTGGGCCCAGATCCTTCTCCCGCTGCTGCCTTCTTCCCTTTGTCCCTGTGGGAGGGTACCTTCCACTCTTCTCACTTCATGGTTCTATTTCATTTTAAGGGAAAGCAAATGACCTCAATGATCTATCTCTTTAACTTACGCTGACCTAATAAAAAAAGTATCATATATAAACAAATTCCCAAATGTAGAAACCCACTATGTTAAAAAGAAAACTAAAGCCATTAGAAGAAAACAATACAGTATCTTTCAACCTTGGGGAAGGTTAGGATTTTTCAGTCAGAAACAGCACCATTCATAATGGATAAGACTATTCAACGGATCATATCTAAATCTTGAATTTCTGTACATCAACAACAAACACAGCTCAAAGATACAACCAAGGACTAATGTCCAGGAGTCTTAGGAACTCTAACCAACCAGCAGAAAACAAGACCAGGAACCCAGCAGAAAAGTGGACAAATACGTAAATAGGGCTGAGTGTGGAGTCTCACACCTGTGATCCTAGCACGCTGGGAAGCCGAGGTGGGAGGATGGCTGGGGCTCAGGAGTTTGAGACTGCAGTGAGCTACGATGGTGCCACTGCACTCCAGCCTGATAAAGATGACCGACCCCACTGAGTCACCAGAGAAACACCAGTCACAATGACATGCCGTCTCCCACACAGCAGGCTGCACACAGTAGGCAAAGCCCAACAACATGAAGCGCTGGGAGGGACGGGAGGCATGGGAACCTGCCCTAGAGCTCTGCAGAGCAAGCTGGCAACTGCTAGGCAAGGCAGGGTCCCGTGACCCCTCAGCTCTCCCTCCAGGCCCACAAAGTCAGAGAGCAGCTCTGCGCCACTGTCCCCACCCCTGGCAACCGAAGACAGAGCTCCGGAGCAGCAAGCAAATGGGGCACATTCTCCCTGGGACACCACACAGCAGCACAACCATGAGGGAGGAATAGAAAACAGCCACCTGAGGACAATTTAGTACCTAGTTTCTGTGTTTTTAAAATGCAATGCTCTCATCTGTGGATACACAAATGCACAGCAACAGAATTTTAAACCCCAGGTAGAACAGGCACATGACTCATGGCAAGCTGCCCTGGACAGCTATGGTGGCGGGCTACAGAGGAGACACAGGGGCCGACCCTGCCACGCTCCTGCTTTCATGACCGCGCACACGTGCACAGTGCAAACGTGTAAACGGTGCTCCTGGTGCTTGGGCTGTTGCTATCTGTGATTTTCCATTGTGTTAACTTCTCAAACTACAGAAGAGAGTGAGGACGTCGGAGGAAAGTCAAGCTTTTCACGGACCCCCTAACAAGGATCCTCCGCCAGGCCCAGGCAGCGCAGCACGCCGCCCCGAGCACACGCACCGTGGTAGGCAATGTGCCTGGGGACCGTCCTCACCCCACCCGTCAGCTATGAGTTCAAGCAGGGTGGGGTGGCTCGCATGTGGGCTTGCTCTCACAGGAACCCCTGGGAGGCCCGTGGCTGGCTGGAGAAGCGGGCAAGGGCCAGGCACCCTGAAGGGAGGGAGCCACAGGGCCCCAGAGTCACCACAGCCAAGGCTGGAAGCTGCAGGCAACCTAGAGCCAAATGGACGCCACTCGCCACAGAGATCTGAACGGTTTAATAACGACTTCTCAGCCGGATGGTGCAGCTAACACACGTCGCCCGGCGGGGCTGGACTGTGCGGGACCAGCACCCTCTCCTGCCTGCTGGCCCGGCCAAGCCAGCACAGGTGGGAGCTCTGTCCAGACGAGCACCCAGGGGTCTAACAATGCTCCCTTCCCCCCAGGGGCCAGAACCCAGTAACCTGGCGATCCCCGGTCTGTGGATGGACTGGGGCAGCCCCACCTCCTGACCACGAAGCGGCTGCCATGCTCCTGCTACGCACATCCTGCTCTGAATGTGCTCCTTGCTGGAGTGCGCTCCCTCCGAGCACCCCCACCCAGGAGCCTCTCCTCCTGTACAGAACAGACAGCAAGGGCAGTTTCCACCGGGAGCCCTTGAAGATCCTCGGACGATCCCACCAGGGCCTTGGGCTGCGCCCATCTCCCAGATCCCTCCACGCAGTCAGAGATCTGAGGACTGGCCAGCAGCGCCCTCCTTTGTGTGACGCTGACATGGGCTTCGGGTGACACCCTCCCAAGCGCCCAAGCCTGGCCCCCACCCACCCTTGTGCGGTGAGGCCCTGGGCCCAGCGTGGCAGCCCCTCACTGAGCCGGCTGTGCCCGGCTGCCCCGGCCTCTGGTGAGTGGTGGCTAGAGCCCCGTCAGGTCCACGATGGCCTTGATGAAGATGGCATCGTCTCGCACGTATGGGTTCTTGGCCTCCATCTTGGAGATGGGGCAGAAGAGAGGGCAGCCGCTGGCAATGTTCATGTCGTTGACCGGCCTCTGAAAAGAGGATGAGGTCACGTCCGGCCTGAAGGCATCAATGACGTGCTCCCGGTTGTTCTGGTCCAGCAGCATTAAGGTCACCTGGAGGGAGAGCCCCAGGAAGAGACACAGGTCCGTGAGTGCCCGCTCCCAGGGGTCTGGACACACACAGCCACACACCTGCCCACCCCAGGCCCAGAGCAGAGGCCGAGGCCGCAGGGAGGGAGCACCCAGCACGTTAGCCACGGTGCGCCAAGTGTCACGCCTGCAGACCCTGCCTGTGCTGGCATTTCCTGTTCACTGACATCTGGACTCTTAGCCGAAGTTTGGCACTTCTGAATTTGTGTCATTTTGTGCTTTTTCATAACCATATTCAGCTGACAACCTGACAAAGACATTTTCTTGCCAGAGATCATGAAGCACCCAATGCCTACCGTAGAGGAAAAGCTCTTTTCAGGAGAACCCGAGATTGCCTCTGCCAGGCCTGGGAACCCGGCGCTCAGGACAGATGCGGGTCCCACTGCCCACCCCACCCACTCTGCTCTGCCTCCTCCCCTGGCTACAGGGGGGCGAGAGGGGCCATGGCAGGGCCAAGACCCAGTGTGTGGAAAGGAAGGGACCATGTTCTAACCTAGTCTCTGGGTCTTCCATTCCTCCACCAAAAATAGATTCTGGTTTTCAAAATATTGAATTATACCTCAGATAAAGAGGGCCCAGTAGTTGTACCCCTTTCTTTGAAACATGTTCTCCAAGGAAGTGTTTTCAAACCGCTGGTCCTGGCGGTGGCAGTGCCACAGGAGGACATGCCTGTTGCAGACACCAGGGTCCAGCAAGTCTGAGCAACCCTGTCCCCAAAGACCAGGCCACACAGAAGCTGCACTGCCCCAGGGCTCCTGAGTGCTGCCCTCAGGGAGGCCTACAGGCCCTCGCACCTTCTGGTTAAAGGGCCACCGCAGGAGGGCGTCATTTGGGCCTTTCATCACCACGAAGAAGAGAGAGAGGTGTGTCCCCCGCCCGGTGCCATCTCCGTTCAGGTAGATGCGTAGACACATCTTGTAGCCGTACCTGCTGGTGTAGAAGGCTGGGGCGAGGGAGAGGCACCAGTGAGCCACCCCCTCAAAGGCAGGGCAGGGAGCGGCTCTCTCCACCTGCTGTCCTCCCCGGAGAACAGAAACACACAAAAACATTCGGGTTCTGGTGATGCAAAGACAGCATTTTTTTCTCAAACTGTGCAGAGTTAGTTGCTAATGAAAACAAATTTCTTTCTTAAAAAGCACAGTAGGCCAGGCATGGTGGCTCACGCCTGTAAGCCTAGCACTCTGGGAGGCTGAGGCGGGAGGATCGTTTGAGCTCAGGAGTTCTAGACCAGCCTGAGCAAAAGCGAGACCCCGTCTCTACTAAAAAAAAATAGAAACAAATTATATGGACAACTAAAAAATATGTAGAGAAAAATATTAGCTGGGGATGGTGGCGCATGCCTGTAGTTCCAGCTACTTGGGAGGCTAAGGCAGGAGGATCGCTTGAGCCCAGGAGTCTGAGGTTGCTGTGAGCTAGGCTGACGCCATGGCACTCTAGCCCGGGCAACAGAGTGAGACTCTATCTCAAAAAAAAAAAGCACAGTAATTAGAAATAGCATTTTTAAGAACTGCAACTGTAGCCCCCAAACTGGCAATGCATGGAACAACTGTGAATTTGGGGCGGGTGGCGCACAAGGCGAGAACCACCCAATGGTGGCCAGGCAAAGTTGTGGAGGAAGCCCAGGCTGGCCTGGAGCTGTGGGTTGGAGCCACATCTGCCTTGGAAAAGGCGCAAGCTGGGGGGAAACCCAGAACAGCAAAGTCGACGGACGTCCCTCATCCCCAGCGAGATACACAGAAAATGAGCAACGGCCGTGACATGGCTGAGGCTGGGTTTTTAAGGCACTTGATATAATACGTGCTAAGAAAATCTGCAGACAGTGATCCTGACAGCTCCGTCCTGCCAGGTGATGGGGAGCCTCCGGCCACTCTCCTCATCCAATGTGCAAGCCTAGCTCACCAGCGTCACCTAAAACAGACGCTGAACACAAACAGTCCTCTCGCCCAAGTGCGGCTCCTGCAAAGACCATCGCCGTGGCCAGGCCTCTGTGCCACTGACCCTTCACCTCACTCTGTCCCAGAGCTCCCAGGACCGGAATCACAGCAGGGACAATTCTGTTGGACCAGCCCATCTGCACAGGAGAGGACACCACCAGAAAGAGCACGCTCTCAAGTTTTCCCTACAACAAACTTTTGTTTTTCCCATCTCAACTCACAAAAGAAAGTGTGATTTTTGTTCATATCTGGCCCTTGTTGCAGACAGTCAGGACATGCCACATAGAGGAGGGTGGTGGCCTCTCCACAGGAGGTGCCCCCTCCAGATGCCGCCTGGGTCTCCCTCCCCTGGAATGGCGCAGGAGCCCAGCAAGGCAGTCCCTGGCACTCAGGGACTTACCTAGCAGAGCCAAGTTAAATTCACACAGCAGAGGAGCCTACATCTCAGCAGCAGGTAAACGTGAAAACAGTGTACACATGAGGCATGTTCTCACCCCCCATGGTGCAAGTCTATGAAGCACCTGAGCAGGGACACAATGGTGGCTGGGCCATCAGGAGGTTCCAGAGGACCTGGAGGGGCTGCCTCTGAAGTGCTGAGAGGCAAGGTCCTGGTGGAAGCCTGCAGGCTCAGCAGCCCTGCCCTGGCCTGCCCCCTTCAGCACTGTCTTCCAGAGGAGACCCCTCAACAGACCCCATAGTTGGGGGTGAAGAAAAGAGAATATGAAAGACACTCTCACAGGGCTGCTTGCAGCAAAAGCTGGAAGCTGAATTGGTGGGTGAAGCGGAGGAGAGTCAGACTAGCTCAGCCCTGACACCCAAGAGCACCATCCTCTGCCTCCTGCGGCACCTCCCCAACTCCACAGCCAACCCCATAGCCCTCTGACGCTCCGTGTGTCCAAGGACAAGGCTGTGTGGGTGACAAGGAGCAAACCAGAGGGCAGGTACATGGGGAGGGCAGCCAGCTTGACACCCCCGGCTCCTGACCAAGGGGACACACCGCCTGACCCACACCTCAGCTGCCTGACTTGCCCCTCAGGGAGGTGCAGATGCTCTTGGGGTCAGCTGAGGACGTCCCAGCCCTGCCCTTGGGAGCCATTCCATGTGGCTGCTGAGGTGAGGGGACCCAGGTACCCAGGAAAGCAGTAGGAGTGGAGGCAGCAGTTCTAGAACCACACCTGGGGAGAATATGGCTGGCGTGCGCCCAGCCACAGCTTCTTGGCGCTTCCTGGCGAAGTCTGAGATCTTCCAGACAAAGACCCCGTCATAGGTGGATGCCTCCATCTCCAGGACCTTCTGCTCCAGGTCAGCCATCGCCAAGTCCTTGAGGCCGATGCTCCTCTCTAGCTGCTGCACCTGCCCGGCAGCAAGACCACCTTCCCGCTCACAGGAAGGGAGTGGGCACCACGCCCTGCCTCCCACACCACCGGTCCCCACCAGGACGGCATCCCCAATGATTCTGGGGCACCCCAGGTGAGGCTTCTGTCAAGTCTGTCCCTCCCCATGGGATCCCACCCCCGCCTGATGTGAGGTGGGAGCTTCTAGTCCACAGAGAAGGCTCCTGGTCAGAAACACACTCAGGAGCCAAACCACGCAGGGCACATGCCATCATTAACTCCGCCTTCCCGGCTGGAGAGAAGAGGCTCCAGCCTGTGGCCTCCATGACCCTGGAGTTGGGTCCCTCAGAGAATGGGGCTCAGAAACAAAGGAGGCCAAAGCCTCCGGAGAAACCACACTGGACAGGGGTTTGCAAATGGAGTTCTACTGTCCAGGCCCTGGAGCTCCTGACCTGCTAGAACCTGCTGGGCACGGGCAACGCCGCCCTCCCGCCAGGTGCAGACCTTATTACTCAGGGCTTCGATCTTGTCCTGGTCCAGCCGGTGCTGCCTGCTGCAGGCCTCGGCAGTCATGGCCACCCTCTCCACCTCCCGGTTCAGGACACAGACGATGTTCTCAAAGGTGGCCGTCTTCCTCTCCAGCATCTCACACCTCTGCAGGAGCTCCGACCCCAGCTGGCTCTGGTCTCCCGAGAGGGGCTTTGCCTCCAGGACAGAGCTCAGCAGCATGGCCAGGTGCCCCTGCAGCCACTGTGCTTCGTGCTCCTGCTGCTTCTCTCTCTCTACCTGCAAACATAGAGCAGGGAGGCTGCTGGCACCAGTCAGCTCCGACCTGGGACAGAGGTCAGAGCACAGGAATGCCCAGGACCTGGCCATGGCTTGGCCTTAGTGACTTTTAACCTTGTTTACATGACAGCATTTGTCACTGTCTGAAAGTCAAGTATGTTTAAAAAATATTAACCTTCATGTATAACTTACTTGCTTTTATTTAAAACAAAAAGGAAGAAAACACCATTTTTCATAAGTTGCTCACAGGGGTTAAGGTGAAAACAAAGCACGGGGTGGAAGCCAGGCTTCCCTAGATATACCATACTTTACAGAGTTCAATTTGCTACTAAATAATTTTCAAACTTCTGCAACAAAATTTAAAAATGTTAAAGATACTTGAAAAATTAAAGTTAAAAGAAACAAATGAATCTATGAATAAATGTGTACCCAGTTAGAGAGCAGAGGGCACGGAAAGACAAGAGCTGGACAGGAGAACACCGACGTCCTTTCCAAGCAGTGTCGCTGCTGGGACTGTGATGTGTGATGTGGAAGAAGCAAACTGCGGCTGAGCCTGGGACCGGGTCTGCCCGGCTGGGGAGACCAGCGAGGTCAGTGCAAACATCCTCAGCTTGAACGGGAAGTATCACCACAGACTCCTGGTGCATTTTATCTTCTCTCTGACCACTAAGAAGGTCCAGAAGCAAGGACCAGGGTGGCAGCAACAAGCACCACAGCCCAGGCGGTGGTCTCTAAAACTTCGTCCTGCTCAGGGACCCAGGCTGCCTGGAGGTGGCAGATGCCAGGTCTGAGCAGGAAACAGACAAGACCTGCGCCACACAGAAAGCAGGAGACCACACAACACAGACAAGGGAAATGGAGGCAAGTACGGTCCTTTTTACCGTTATTGGAAAAAAATAAAAATAAAATAGCTTAAGTTATATATGATCAAGTCACCAAATAAGACCACTACCTCAACCTCCTCACTACAGATGCTGTGAAGGGTCCCTGTCTTCGCAGAAGGGGAGGTGCCTGCCTGGTGGGCTGCCTGTGTCCAGCCCCTCAGCTGGCCAGGGGAGGGTCCACCACTTCCGCTGGGGGCTGCCTCCAGGCCCAGTGCCCCTCAAGGGGACACAGCAGGGTCCTGACCTCAAGGGGCACTGGCTGCATGGGGCAAGACGGACAAGGAACAAGGACGTTGAGTGCCGACTCAGGGTGGGGTTGTCTGCAGGGGTGGGATGGGGTCCACATGGACAGAGGCATGGACACCGGACTGGTGTGCAACGTGCCTGGGCTAGAGCAGGAGGTGTGCTCAAAGATGGCAGGCCACCGACCAGAGCAGAGAGCAGACAGCCGAGGTGAGGTCAGAGGTTGCAGGGGGAGGCGGCGGGGGACATGATTCTTGAACCACTGGTGAGGTATGAAGGCAGAAGCCACAAAAAGTTTCTGCAGGAAGTGCTGTGGTCTGATCTCCATGTGTAAACAAACAGAGCGAGCAGGAGGGGACAGGGAGGCAGGTGAGCACTGGAGGTCGTGTCCAGGGCAGGGCAGTGATGGGGGGGGGTGGGCTCTAGGCGCCACTTGAAGGCAATCAAGGTTCCCGGTCAGAATGGACAAGTGTGTGAGACAGGAGGAGAGACCCGGATAACTGCCCAGTGCCAGGGGCTTTGGCTAGAGCTGAGGGTTAGGCTCTAGCAGCACCCATCTCTACCACCGTCTCTAGGATGTGCAGGGTGGAGGCCCCAGGGCCTTGGTGTCACCTTGCACGAGGAGAGGCCGGCCTCCCCCAGAGTCAGATGCCCACCACTCACTTAGCGTGTGGTGGGGCGGGATACGGACTGTGAATCGGAATCGGACTGCTCTCTTTTTGGGGAGCTGGGAGGACAAGGCGGAGGGCACAGGGACAGCTGCAGGCTGTGGTAAGTCTGAGATGTCCACCTGACACTTTGGGAGACTCAAGGTGACAGGTGGATACTCACATCTAGGCGCTCTCAGGGATAGTGCCGGTCAAAGCCAGGGGCACTATGAGACCATCAAAAGGATGGGAGTGGGTGGCAGCCTGGGACTGTGCCCGGGACATTAGGACACCCAGGGCGGGAGGAGTGGCTGCCAGGGATGTTGGGAGGAAACCTGGAGGAGCTGGGCTAGAGGCTGAGTGAAGACCGTGTTCAGGATGGGGGTGGCCTGCCAGCTCTCAGACCTCAGCGTTAGCCCTCAACTCACCGTCTCCAGGCAGCCAACAGAGTGGAACCTGCAGGGCACTTGACACTTGCCACAGGTCTTGACATGGTCCTGGAACTGCAAGGGAACAATGTCACAAGTCACGTTTGTTCTGGCACTCACCACCTCTGCACTGACCAAACTAGACTCTACACAGAGGGCTGTTAGACCCGTGCCGTCGGCCTCCTCGTTGTCACGCTGAATAAACCTGAGAGCCCATTTCCAAAGCTGCATGCTCACACACATATACACACACAAACACGCAAATGCATGAGTGCACACACGCTTGCCCGTAACTGGCGTGGGTGAGTGTCTCGAGTGTCTGCAGTGTCCCAGAAAGCAGCACCCGTCTCTACCACCGTCTCTAGGATGTACAGGGTAGAGGCTCCGGGGCCTTGGTGTCACCTCACACGAGGAGATGCCAGCCTCCCCCAGAGTCAAACGCCCACCACTCGCTTAGCATATGGTAGTGCGGGACACGGACTGCGAATCAGAACACAAAATCCAGAAAGGGGCCGGCTGCACACAGATATCTGTACATGACGGAGGCAGCATCTCAGATCAGTGAAGGAACAAAAGGCTAACATTTTAATAGCCCGTGTAAGGATGAGGGAACAGCCAGAGGGACAGAACAAAACACAAGTCTCTCCTCCCTCTCCCAGGTGGCGTGGCGAGAATGTCAGAGCTTCAAATATGAGACAATCAAACCTACCAATACCAGAAGGAAGCACAGGATTTTCTCTACACCTGGGAGCGGGGACAAGGTCTTAACTATGAATCTATTTCCAGAAACAATAACAGAAAAACCTTGAACAGTGCCCCTCCAGACCACCAAAAACCCAAAACCACCACCTGGGCGAGTCATGAACAGACACTTCCCTGCAAGAGAAATGCAGGTGAACATAACCCATGCGGCACGTCCCCTAGCAAGCTCGATCTCGTTGCTAGGTCGCTTGTATTGTGATACCTAACACGACGTAACGCTATGTAAATAGCTGTTGTACTGTATTGTTTAGACACCACTGACAAGAAAAAAGAGTCTGCACATGCTCAGTACAGATGCAATTTTTCTTTCCAAATATTTTTGACCTGCAGCCGGTTGAATTCCCAGTTGTGGAACCCACAGACTCAGAGGGCTGACTGTATTTCTCACCCATCATACAGGCGGAAATCCAAGTTCCGCAGCATGCTGTGGGCAAGTCTGCGGAGACAGCTCTCCCACACTGTGGACAGGGATGCAGCTCTCTACGCTGCCAGACAAGAGCCGAGAGCCGGAAGGGGAACCTGACACACACTCCCCTCTGATGTCCTGGGAAGGCACCTTTCTTTAGCTTTCACTTTGGTGCCCCATAACCATTTTATAAGACTGCAAAACATTGTTTTTTTTAAAGAACAATCTTTAAAACTCAAAAGCAAAATGAAACAAATGCCTCAGCAGTACACTGACACAGCCCACTCAGAAGGGCTGCTTCAAGTGTCCACAATGCGGCAATTCAAATGTACAGACTCTAAAAGCAAAGAGAACGACAAAGAAATCTTCATCGTCATGGAAGTAGCTACTGATCATAGTTAGTACTAATGTTGGTACTTTTATTATGTACAGTAGAATAAAACAAACCTATCAATGTCATTAGAAACTAAGATTTTCTGCAGAAAGAGAGAGAGATACATAAGTTAGGTAAGAATCTGAAATGGAAACATCAGTATGAATCCATAATGTATCTCTCACAAAAATAAAGCAAAGATCCTTCCACTCTTGCCAAAATACTTTCCGATGAAACACTGGGCTGGGTGAAGTGGAGGCAAGAATGAGCTAAACGGGCACCAGGCACCCTCATCTTGAGCCTCTGTAGGGCCCCTGCATTCTCTCTAGCTCTGTGGGGCTTGGAAATTTCAGCCACAGAAAGCTGAAAGAGAAGCAACAGGAACCTGGAAGGCCTGTGGCGTGCTGGGGACAGGGCGCAATGCCTGGGGAGGGCAGGTTTGGGGAGAAAGCACTGCTGAAAATGAGGAGACGACCAGAGTCCCACCTCCCTGCCCACAGCAAGGCCCGTGGAGATGGAAAGCAGGTAACTGTCTGGCCTCCTTGAGCCTCAGTTTCCTCCCCTGATAAGTGACACCCCTGGGGTTCCTGTGAGGGCTAGAGGAGAACTCCCAGAGCCCCTAACAAATGCAAACAACCCCTCAACCCTCACCTGCAGTTACTGTCAGTAACATCATGAACAGGCAGATGCCCCATCTGACACAAGGGCACGGCGGCTGCCCACTGAGCCCCCCAAAGGGCCCTTCTCCTGTACAGCAAGCCCCACAGACCCGTGTCCAAAGAACTAGCTCCCAACACGCCACGTCCCTGCTCGGCTCAGTCTGCAAGTGTCCCGGGAAACGGGGGTGAGGAGCCCAACCCAAGTCCCCCCAGGAGCACCACTCTTGCAAGTGGGGCGGGGGAGGGAACGGGACCAGGAGGGGGCTGCTCCTAGTCACGACATTGACTGTCCGATTATGTACATGTTTTACATAATCAAAGCACAAAAGAAAAATTTTTTTAAATCCCTAAACTTTAAAAAGAAACTGAAGCAAATCAACTAACTGTTTACCAAGTTTGATATAATGCAAAGAAAAAATTTATTCCAATTGACCTTAGAACACAGTATTTGGACCACATATCTCTGTAAGACGTACTGTCAAGGACAAAAAGAACTTCAAAGAAATAGTAAACTTAATTCAGTGGTATTATCAGAACAATATGGCTATTTTTATTTTAAATATACTGTATGTAAAGGATAAAGCAAGTAAGTTAATATGTTACTGCTAGGAACCAAGATTTTCAGCATAAAAGAAATGCAAATATAAAATTTAGAAAGATAGAAAACCCCCCTATAATATCACACAGAAGTCACAAATGTCAGTGTGAAAGCCTGCTCAGCCCCTTCCTCGGGAAAGGCCTCGGGGCACAAACCCCCACAGGGGCACAGGGACCAACAGGCCCTTGAGGCCACGCTGCACTGAGGGGCCAGAACTGGGGCCTCCAGAGAGGCCAGGCAGCCGCCCTGGCAGCACCGTGGGGAGGAGCCTGGAGAGACACACCAGGGGCTCAGGCTGGAGAAGAGGACAGCCTCACTCACCACAACAAGATAGGGAGGGGGAAGGAGGGAGACAGAAAGAGGGAGAGAAGGGACACAGGGACACAGGTTCTCAGGGAGGAGGAACAAAGCCACTGACACCACTGGGTTGACTGCGCATCTGTCTTTCACTCTAAAAAAAGAAAATCACAAGTAAAGAATAAACTCCTCACTCACTGCTCAGTACAAACCAGCCCAGGACAATCAAAGAGCTGATGGAGATGAGGGCACAGGCAGGGGAATATCCAGGCCACACCCAACAGGGACAGTACCTGTCACCAAGATCAAGCTTGTCCTCGCAGACACAGGGCGCCAGGCAGACATGCTGGCCTCCAAAGGTGGCGTCCCATCAGCCATAGCCCTCTACAACGTTCCCAGCAAGCAACAGAGCCTGAACCCCACATCAAGCTTCTAGAGTGAGCACTATCACCCAGGTGAAGGTCGAATGGCACTTGGCCAAACCCACAGTGCAGGACACTCAATATAACAACTGGAATTAGGGGAGAAGAGAGGCTCCCCTGACCCCCCAGCCCCACCCATTTCAGAACTTGGGCTGTGACCTGCATTTAAACGGGAGCAAACCAGACAGGCAGACGAAGGGCACATGCCTGAGGGTTGAGCAAGCAGAGGGCTCTGCCCACCTGAGGCCCGCACAGACAGGCCGCTGCCCAGGGACCTCCCTGCCTACCCGCTGCCACCAGAGCAGGCGCTGCTGCCCTTACCTCCCAGCCCTCAGAAAATACATGTCCACGCAGATTTCCCAAATTAC